>VZSC01005634.1:5434-35260 GCA_013398225.1 Steatornis caripensis
AGGGGCAACAGGCACAAACTGGAGCATAGGAAGTTCCACCTGAACATGAGAAAGAACTTTTTGACTGTGAGGGTGACAGAGCACTGCAACAGGCTGCCCAGAGACATTGTGGAGTCTCCTTCTCTGGAGATATTCAAAACCTGCCTGGATATGTTCCTGTGCAACCTGCTCTAGGGGCCCCTGCTTTAGCAGCGGGGTTGGACTAGATGATCTCCAGAGGTCCCTTCCAACACCTACCGTTCTGTGATTCTGTGATTCTGTGAGAGACTGAAATGCTGATAAATTTTGGACTCAACAGGAGGAAGAAATCATCTATTCACCATAGATGCCAAAGAGGTTTTATTGCTGTTGGTTTTGCTTCTTTGTTTTCCTAGGAACAGTAAGCATAAAAATATCCAGCAGTTTGGAGCTTTCCTTCACATTTAACTGACTTTCAAAGCAGGTTGTTTTCTGCAAATATTTCAGATGTTTTGTATTTGTTAAGAGCACTTATTTTTACCATGTAAAGATTTGCTTCAGTAACTCTGGCCCTCTATTACAGCTTCTAGGTATATTTCTTTCTTCAAAAACCTATATAAAAATATTACTATTCTTTAAGAAAGTCATAGTCTTTCTTCTGACACAATACATTTTTCCTTTACCACTTCTAGAAATAAACAGTTAATTAATGGTAGACAATTAACACAATAAGAACAGGCTTTTTCTTAACAACTCTTTCCAAGCTGTCACAGTTTTAACCCCAGCTGGCAACTAAGCACCACACATCTGCTCACTCACTCCCCCAGGTTGTGATGGGGGAGAGAATCAGAAGAGTAAAACTGAGAAAACTCATGGGTTGAGATAAAAGATCGTTTAATAGTTAAAGCAAAAGGCGCATCCACAAACAAAGCAAAAGAAGGAATTCATTCACTCCCTCCCATCAGCAGGCAGGTGTTCGGCCATCTCCAGGAAAGCAGGGCTCCGTTACACTTAATGGTTACTTGGGAAGACAAACGTCATCACTCCAAATGTCCCTCCCTTCCTTCTTCCCCCACATTTATATGGTTACCATGATGTCATATGGTATGGAATATTCCTTTGGTCAGCTGGAGTCAACTGTCCCATCTGTGTCCCCTCCCAACTTCTTGCGCACCCCCAGCCTCCTTGCTGGTGGGGTGGCTGAGAAGCAGAAAAGACCTTGACTCTGTGTAAGCACTGCTCAGCAGTAATGAAAACATCTCTGTATTATCAACACTGTTTTCAGTACAAATCCAAAACATAGCCCCATACTAGATACTATGAAGAAAATTAACTCTATCTCAGCCAAAACCAGCACACAAACACACATTCTGGCATTGCAGTTAGTTACGACACTGAGAGAAAAAGAAATGACAACATCAAATCCCCTCTTGCACTTCTCTAAGTGGTTGGTAAAATCCTTTCCTAAGTCTGTTTTCCTTACTTTCTGCTCTTGTTTGTTTGTTTGTTTGTTCTTGAAGTTAACATGGTGACCAAAGTATCTATGACTGGAGAAAGAAGTTAAACTGAATTGACATGCCTTTCTAGACACTATCTATTTAGTTTGGAACAGTATGAGATCCAGTTAATGGATTCTGTAACAGACCAACCACGTAAAATGTTCTCATTTCACCAGCTTTCTATAGACTGAAACAGGTGGGTTTGGGAGAACAAATTGTTCATGACCTTCAAGGACATATTACAGCAACATCACTGCACGTTCAACTACCTTAGTTTCTTTCCCAGAACGAAACAGGGAAATCTTTGACATGTGAACAGAACAGTAGCTCTCTGAGTAAATGAACAGTTGTTTTGAAGTATTAGTAGGTATTCAAACCAGAATGAATAAAGAGGTCACTCACACACAAAACTACTCTCTGCATTGAGTTGTTAATAATATTTAGCCTGTGGCATCACAATCAATAAATGAAAGTTGTCTGTAATTTTAGAAGGATGAACAGTTATGGTTGTCTATCTGCAAAAGGCTTCACTGATCTGATAGCAGTATTTACTATCTTAAGAGATAAAAAGAATTACAAAGAAACTAACAAAGAAATGGGAACAACACCCTTTTGTTCGGTACTTCTGTTCTGAAGTGAAAATACTTTTTCTCATTCCTTCTGATGCTTTTCTTTGCATCTTGTTTACATATAGTGTTCTTGCCCTTATCTTCAGATTAATTGTCATCTTGTTTCATCGTGTTTCTATCCCTTCTCTCTCATGAGGCATATCTTGTCAGCTTTTTAATGCAGTTTGCATCCANCAAACACACATTCTGGCATTGCAGTTAGTTACGACACTGAGAGAAAAAGAAATGACAACATCAAATCCCCTCTTGCACTTCTCTAAGTGGTTGGTAAAATCCTTTCCTAAGTCTGTTTTCCTTACTTTCTGCTCTTGTTTGTTTGTTTGTTTGTTCTTGAAGTTAACATGGTGACCAAAGTATCTATGACTGGAGAAAGAAGTTAAACTGAATTGACATGCCTTTCTAGACACTATCTATTTAGTTTGGAACAGTATGAGATCCAGTTAATGGATTCTGTAACAGACCAACCACGTAAAATGTTCTCATTTCACCAGCTTTCTATAGACTGAAACAGGTGGGTTTGGGAGAACAAATTGTTCATGACCTTCAAGGACATATTACAGCAACATCACTGCACGTTCAACTACCTTAGTTTCTTTCCCAGAACGAAACAGGGAAATCTTTGACATGTGAACAGAACAGTAGCTCTCTGAGTAAATGAACAGTTGTTTTGAAGTATTAGTAGGTATTCAAACCAGAATGAATAAAGAGGTCACTCACACACAAAACTACTCTCTGCATTGAGTTGTTAATAATATTTAGCCTGTGGCATCACAATCAATAAATGAAAGTTGTCTGTAATTTTAGAAGGATGAACAGTTATGGTTGTCTATCTGCAAAAGGCTTCACTGATCTGATAGCAGTATTTACTATCTTAAGAGATAAAAAGAATTACAAAGAAACTAACAAAGAAATGGGAACAACACCCTTTTGTTCGGTACTTCTGTTCTGAAGTGAAAATACTTTTTCTCATTCCTTCTGATGCTTTTCTTTGCATCTTGTTTACATATAGTGTTCTTGCCCTTATCTTCAGATTAATTGTCATCTTGTTTCATCGTGTTTCTATCCCTTCTCTCTCATGAGGCATATCTTGTCAGCTTTTTAATGCAGTTTGCATCCAATTTTCCCAACTAGATCTCTGTTTCGTCTTTTGTTATCCTAGCTCTCTCTGCATAACAAATGCCTTTGAGGATTAAGCTGAAAATTTCCTTTCCTCTGAGTTGGATCCGCCTTTAAGAAAAACTTCCATGGTGCTTTAAATCATTAATCGGTGATACCAATAAAATTATTTTTATTTATTGTTATTTAAGGAGAAAAAAACTCAGTTGCAAGTTGATTTGCCAAACAATATTTTTAATGCTACTATGGCAATTGCATTGCTGTTTCCTACTGTTTAGCCTGCTTATCACAACAGATCTGGAAAGATTAGGCTGAAGAACCTTGGTCGAAAATACTGACTTTTCTCCTTGCATTACTCTTTGCAGACTTTTTGATTATATAAAATGATACATTAAAATAAAATATCAAGATCTTTTTCTATTTCCCATGCCATACGTAAGAGAAGAAAGACAAATTTTGAATGAATGAATCAATATCTGTTTTGCTTATGTATTTCCAATACAGTAGAAGTGTCAAAGAATTGGGATTTAACCTTTAGTTATTATCTTAGCATTCAAGCCATCATGTGCCTGAATTTGGCTCCATGCTTTCTTACAGTATCTGAGTAAAAAGTTAAGTATGAAGATTAAGAACATCAACTAGGTTTTTCATATATTTGAATTTTGTAAAGTACCTAGAGAAGTGCAAAACTGAACATTGATTCTTATGAGGACATGATTTCATTAAGAAATGTTTTTCACAGATCTTTCTTATGCTCATCAACCTTAAAGTATGTTTCCTAATTTATTAATGATTAATTGAACAAATTTACTGTATAATGTATGCAGAGGCTATTCCTGTGGCTGAAAAACAAAGCCATGTAGAAAATAAAAAATGTGATAGAGATTTCACTGAAATCTGAAAACAAAATACAAGTAATATTCTCTCAGCTACAAAATATTCTTCAATTGCTTCTACGACTATATTCCCACATGCAGTTGGACACATTTGCACCTTGATACTTTCTCACATATGCACATTTCAAAAGTGTAAATTACTACTGTCTATTTTTTGAGTTATTAGGGAAAAATGAGTCTTGTCTATTTCATTAATACATTTACTTGGTAGTTTATTTTTTATAAGATGAAAGAAAGAAACATATGTGTTTTCATTACACTTTCTTTTTAGTTTATTCGAGTCCCTGGTGAACTTGTTTAACTGTAGAATGTCAAGTTTAATTGTGAAGGACTACACTTTTGTTTTGACTTGTGTGCTTGTATGTGTGTGTTAGCATCTGCTAGCGTAAGTGAAGATTGCCAATTCACTACCGACACTATGTGTATATGATGAAAGGAAAGGGCACTTACTACCTCCAAGAAAACTTAATACAACATCCAGAGTTCAGAAATGAACTCTGAAGAGATTTCCATTTTAAGACTCTTTCATTAGAGGTCAGAAGTTCGTCTTTAAGGATCTTCATTCCTTATGTAAACAATGCAGAGAAAGAGACAGAAATGATATCCAGGAGACATTTGTGGTTTTCTTACTGAAGCAGCCATTAAGTATCAATGGAAACACTCATTTTAGCAACAGTAAGAATGAAAACTTTCCTTGCTCCCAGACAATACAATAAGTAGGAGGTTGTAGAAATCCCCTTTTAAGGCAGTACTTACTTAGAATCCTAGATTTTTACTAAGTATTGTTAGATACCATTAATTACAAATGGACCTTATAATTGCATATGGATGTACCTTAATATCCTTCTGTAGATTAGGCATAATAGCACTTCTATTTCTCAGAGAAAAGCTTTGAGTTTAAATGTATTGGAACATGATCAGTTATATGGTAAATGGTGTTGGTGAGAAACTAAAACATTCGTCAGCTGATGCACTGTAATTCCAATATAGCTTGTCTATACTACAGGAATAATATCGAAAGTAATGTTAATCAGCTAGTGGCAAGAGTTATTTCTAAGGCATACAGCAAGATTGTACAGATGATGATCAGTTTGAAATGAATCTCTTATAATCTGGTGATTCACACCATAACAAAACTTTGTTATAATGACTGAAATATCACACTATCACAGCTATAACCTTTTATTCTGGATGTAGTGAAGACTTTATAATGTTAAACAATACTTTCTTGAATAAAACTGTCACTATTAGTACTTGTTGCTCATTAATTAAGAAATTTATTATGTAGATATAAGACTTCAAAAACACATGTATCGATACACTGATGCAGAAACACTTATGTATATGTAAAATTCATGCACAAGTATATAATTTTGCAATCTGCAATTTGCATATCTAATATTTGTAAAATTTTATCTTAAAAATCTGTTTGCCTCCTGCTTTTTAACACAGATCTCTTTTTTTCTGTTATGTAAATTTAAATGCACATACATGTGTATACATTCCATTCTGCACAGAAACATCTGGTACCTGTTGTGCTCATCATCAAATATCAGTAGGAAGATCTGCTACTATAGGAGAAAATCAGATGATGCCACAATTTTATCTTTTTTTTTTCCATCCACAGAAAATTCTACTAATACTTTCTGGTATCTGAACTATCTTGTAATGGATTAGTCCATTTCAACAATTGTGTAATACCTGTGTGGCAAATGCACCCACCCTGACAAAGACCTGATAAAGACCAGGGCTTTCCAAAGACCTGATAAAGACAGGGCCTTTCTGATTGTTGAAACCTGATTACTTTGTTTTTTCAAGTGTTTACCTTGCTTTTTCACACCCTTATGGTGGCTGTTGCCAGACTCACAGTCACTTGAGGATGGGCTCCCCAGTCAGTAAGAGCTGACCACAGATCAGGCTCGACTAAGGTACAAACAGAGCCCGGCCGGCAGGCAGGGAGCCAGTCCTCCTCGGAGCAGCAGGTCTGCAGCTGGGATTCTCTCCTAGGGTCAGGATGCTACCCAAGGAAACTTCTCAAGGTTGAGAGTTCTCATCTTATAGGTGATTGTGCATTTTGGGTCATTGACAACATGTACAAAATATATCCAAAAATAATTAATACTATTTCTTAACAACCACGCTATCATAGATTGTTTACTTGTGTGTATGTATTTAAACAACCAAGGGCCACTGAGAAGAGGTCTAAGGGCAGGAAAAAGGCAAGTACCTGGACATATCCTGAGGCCATTATCAGTCACACATTACAAGGATCTTCCTTTTTATTTAAATTACATTTTCTCCTACATTTAAATTGCAGAATACCGCTATAGGCAACAATATCTCTCAAAACAGATTTTTTTTTTTTATCTTTTAATAGCATGATTTCATACTGTGGAAGCCCCAAGAAGCCCATTTTTGCATGATTTCCAATATTGCAGCACCTTCAAAAAAAACCCCAACAACTCAGTGTTTTCTCTAGAAATTTTAATTTTAGGGTAAAGTTAGTAAACAACTTCTCTGATTCTCTAAAGAAAAATTCTTAAAAATGGAAGTTCTTGCAAGTGGAGGCTTTTTTTAAAGCAACAAACCTGACAAGCTAGTCAAAGCATTCAGGTGTACTCCCTGTCTACAGTCCTTTAACTGGGAAGAGTATACTTTTTTTTTTCAGGAGATAATTGTTACATGTGAAACTCAGGAATAAGAAAACTATGTCCTATAGACAATTTTTATTTGTGGGATCCAGGAAGGAGTTGATTATCCTCTACCAACAGAGATAAGGGGGAGTGGTGAAGTACCAGAATGTAATCATCTCTGAAGAGAGTTAAGGGAGAGTCTGAGCATAATCAAGAGCATCCTTGGACACTGAGATTGTCAGCTATGTTCTCAACAAAGGAACAGCCAATCAACACTAATAAGGTGAAAAAAAACCCCCAATGAGATCAACAAGCAGACAGCTTGAGTTTGAGGATAATGACTGTCATTAAACAGCTCCAGGGGAAGCAGAGATATGCTCGTGATTTTGGGGAAATAATTGTAATATTGATGACTTTTCTTGTAAAACTATTGAATATGTATGTTTAAGTCTGATAAATACCTCACTGCCATGACCTGTGGTATGCATGCTTAATGGAGAGATCCCCGTGCATCCAGCACTGCAATAAATAATGCCTGCTTTCTAAATGCCAAATTGGTGTTAGAAAGTTTTTGGGCTGGTTTTTGGTAACACAATGATGCTTAGAGTTTTGGCCCAGCAAGGGCAAAATTGTGTGTAAGTTGGATACAATTCATAGTTTCTTCACCTCCTCAGTAAGTTTTACAATACATGTAGTTTACATGAACTATAGAAATCTCTGGGAGATGCCAGTTATCTCTAATAGGAAGAACACTCCTTCTGGTCTAACATTTAGTTTAGCAACAATAAATCTTACTATCCTGTGAAGGAAAATAAGCTTGTGAGACGTAACAGATGGGCAGATGTGGCACTGGAACATCCAGCTGTGTGGAGAAGGGTATAGGGTGAAAACCCCAAATTAACATTCAGATAATTAGCATCGCTTTTCTCAATGATGTCAAGTTTCACTTCGTACAGGGAGCATGCACCTCATTGTGTTCTGATAAGCATTTGTCTATCAAGTGTAGCGTTAAACTCAAGTTACACTGGAATAAGAGCACATGAGGTAGACTCATGCCTCACACTGAAGTCTGATCTCATAAGAAAAAGAAAGAAGGAAATACACATGGAAATTATTAACTAATGAGTGTATTTGTAGGTAATAGCTTTACCTGTACATACAGCCAGAAGAATAACTCAAAGTTAGTTACGTTTTGGGTAAGATCAACCCCCTCGTTTAGTTGTGTTTATATTATATACTCATGGTGGGGAAAAAAAGCTTCTCTCAATATATGTTTTCACTGAGCAATGAAAAAATGCACAGAAGCACCCAAGGGAGTGGAACGCTGAGCTGGCATGTGGTGATATGAAATGCTGTATAGACATTGTCAGTGAGGAGCCCTGGAAATCATAGGTCTGACTTTGTGACCTGAACTGCACTGCGTGGCCCAAATCATGGGTATCCTGGGGATCTTTGCTGTGGATGTAATTTCTTGTAGCGATTTACTCCAAGGAAAGACTTGATGTCAGCCTCTCAGTATGGTTCAGAGGATGTACAAAGATCACAACACAAACTACAGTAGTACACAACTAAGTAGTACAGAAGGTGCAGATTCTGGTGCCCTGTTGTGCCCTGTTCTGCTGTTGTATTTCTCACCATCATGCTTAGGTGTACAATTCACATTTACAATTTAAACTCTGAGAAGGAAGTCTGAAAAACTAATTTCCTCCTATAATAGTTTTCAGTGACAGTAGTGAAGGGGCAGCATTTGGCTGCCCATTCTCAAAGCCAGCTTCCTGATAATATGGGCTATTTGAGAAGCTTCAGCTGGCTTCAGAGGTCTTCAAGAAAAGTCTGGAAGAAGCATCAGAGAACTAGCTGCCCCAAATACTTCTGCTAAAAAGCCTCATCAGAGGCTCTCCTTCCTTCATGTGAGAGCTGTTTTTAAGCTGAGGCTTTTGTGTACAGTACTGGCCTGAGTTGTGTTTCAGTAGCCTTACAGATATGCCATGTCTGGCCATGTACATCCTTGATCCAGTCACTGACAGTAACTTACAGGTTTGACTTCTAGGTTTGACCTCAGACCTGCCCCATTAATATGGACTCGTCTGGCAATTGCTGAATGGAGTCTAATTCTGGCTACGCGTTCCAGACCTATCCTGACACTGACTGGCCAACTCAACTTCCTGGGTTGACTTCAGGCCTGATTTATCACCAGGGACTTATTTGGCTATTTGGATTCTTGCTGAACCTGGTTAACATCACCAGACCTCTTCTGCTTGTCTTGCTGGGGTACTGTGGGACTGGGCACTTGCCTGTGGTGCAACTGCCTCTGCCTCCCCTGGTGTCTACCCTTGGATCCTGCCTCCACTTGCTACTTCCTGACAGATCTAATTGCAGTCTTGCATGGTCTGAAGAGGGAGTGCTTGGAGAAGATGATGCCAAGTTCATCTTAGAGGTTCACATGGAAAGCACAAGAGGCATCAGACACAAATTGCTGACATTTCCACTGAATATAAGGAAAATGTCATAATCAGAGTTGTTAAGCCCTGGAAAATATTGTCCAAAATTGTTGCAGACTTTCTGTTCTTGGAGATTTTCAAAATTCAACTGGAAAAGACCTTAAAGAATCTAATCTACTTTTCCAGTTAGCTCTGCTTTAAGTAGGAGTTAGGACTAGATGACTTGCAGAGAAGTCACTACATGACTTCAAAAAAATTTTTTTTTCTGGGATTACATGATGTTACACTCTTGGAGACAGCACAGAATAACTTGGATACATCCCTGCACTGAGGATGTTGCGCAATGGTAGCACAGATTACAGTTTTTGAGAGGTAACAATGATTATTTTGTTCAAAAGGTAGAATGAAGTACATAAAAGAAAAAAAAATCTCAAGTAATCCTGGAGAATGAACAGAAGTCTTCCTGCTATGTCTTGCTTCTTGTCTTGGGAAAATTGTGGTGCCACCTATGGTCAAACTATTCCTGGTCCCTTTTGAAAATCATTATTTTAGCACTTTTACTCTTGTTCCAGTATAGAGACCACAGCTGTGATGAACTTCATAAAGATTGTGTGGCTACACAATTATCACTCACAACCTAGATTATTATACTGAAGGAAGTTGTGTGTGCTACAGACTCACTAATTGTTAGTAGTGACTTTTCTTCTGTTCTGTCTGCTCTGTCAGTAGCGGTAAAGTTTTCTGAAGAAAGGAGAAATAAATTTTATTCCCTTTATTCCTTTGAAACTGAATAGTTATAAAATCTTGTTCTAAGGTGGCAACAGAGACCTAGGAGACAGTTATTATAAAATAACTGCAAGTGTGTCAACATAAGCCAATGAAACAAACAAGAAGCGCACTTGAATGAGATAAATATTTATGTAACGTTCACATTGACAAGAAACAAACTAGGGTGGAAAATCTGCATATTTTCTCTTCTTTGCAAATTAGCTTAATTTAGGTAATTGTGATTTCCATAATTTGCTACATTTCCAGGTTGTAACAGTAAATTTTTAAGGATGCTGACAGCAACTGGTAAAATATATCTTTATTATGCAAATATGAATCTACGTTTCCATATTAATAGCAAAATTTATCAAATTAAGTGAGTCCTTTTTTGGATGATGAGTAATGAAGATCAATGACATTATGTCTTCAGTAATGATTTTTCTCTAATTAATTTTCTGAGCATATTTCTGGCTGATATCAAAGCTCCTAGCAACAGTGGGTTTATATCACTGGACTGATATCACTGCATATCCCACTAGGCTTGTTTTGCAGTTCAATGTAATACTGCTGTCTCCTTGATCATCTAATTACATGAGATATTTTCCCATTTTCTATGTTCCATAAATCAAGTATTTTTTGAAAATATTTTTTCTCTTAATAATACCGTAGTCTAAACAAAGGTGAATTCGCTCAGACCATTAATTTAATGTTAATGAATTTTAATTACCTTTCATTTTTAGCTGTAATGTGCAATCATTTAATTAAACACAAAACAGAATTGCCAGCATGACATGATAATTTTGTAAAATGGGAACTGCACAAAACAGTTTCTGTGTCCTGCTTATTTTGAACAAGTTTCTTTAAACAAAATGTATTTAAAACTCTGGTAAATACCAGAGGTCTTTCATGCTCATCGTGATCTTTCTATTAAGTATCCCTCACTTAATCTTGGTCCTGATAATTTGATTCTAGAAATAATAGACATACAGTCTAAAATACAGAGGATTTTTAAACCTTGCTCTTTGAGTGAAACAGTGGATGAACAATTGCTTAGGTGCAGGCAATAAAGACATTCTTAGCTTTGCAATGCTCTCCTCTGTTGCTTTCAATAAGCCTCTTCATCAATGTATCTCCATTTGCTTTTACTTTCCTTTAAGTGTTAGGATAAATCATAAACTTTTCCCTTGTTGTAGTGACTGTTTCCTGCTGTGAGGTTTTCTAATTGGTCCTAGTAGAAAATTCCTAAGTGGTCATATTAGAAGAACACAAGTTTATTAATTTACATTTGCAAAGCGTTCATGGCACATTTTAGTAAAATAGATTGTTGAATACATTTATGAGCATTGAAACATTTACATTATTTACAGATAGATAGGCACAGAATTAGAAAATGAATTTTTACACACACAACCATTCTAGGATAAGTTGTAATAGTTCCTTAAAATTTCTACTTCATTTTGCTGGGAGACATATGAAGTGGGGGCTTCTTCCTGCAAACTGCTTGATTATATATTTTCTTTCACGCACTACACCTCGCTGTTTCTTCACTGGTCTTCAACTCTAAATCAGACTTGAAATTTACTACATAAGTATGTTCTACATAAAATTAATACTTATTCTCTCTTTTCATTGCTGTCCCTGTGTCTAATTTTACCCAGCACCTGTGTTTGTATTCCCATAATGACCAGTAATCACAGTTCATCAAAGGTTGCTATTCTTTTAGAACAGAAATACAGCTTAATCTTGTGCAGGATTAATCTATTCAGAAGCTTCTCACAGATTAGGTAATCATATACCTAAGATATTAAGTTATACACATTCTAGTGCTAATTTTCATTAGAACCTGTGATACTTGAGGCAGCAAGAAGAGATGTAGTATGCATTACCACTTAAAATAGACAATAAAGGATGTGAGCAACATACCTTGACTGGTTCCATGGTGCACATTCTTGACTTTGATGTGAACTATTGACCCACATTTAAATGCTAATTCATGAATGACACCTAAATATTAAGGTGCTAAGTTCCTTGGAGCAGATTTCTTTGAAATCCTTAAGGTTCAGCTTTCAGGCTTGACCTCTGGTCATACAGCCAACAGAGATACAGAGCAGTTCTGTCTGGGTGTTTTCTGGGATATAAGTATATGGAGGTAGACTGAGACTACTGAGTACAGTCCACATTGATTTATCATTAGCAAATGGCAGCACTTGTTGAAAGTTAATACTAGAATTTTTCCTGTCTTTTCAAACTGTCGTTATACTAATAAACAATGAATAAACTGGAGAAATAACCCTTCACCACTAAGTTTGTACGATATCTTAAAGCAACTGTGAAGCTATCTTATATACCACTTTGAGATATTTGAACTAGTCATCTAGCATTGTAAGTTTCTGCATTGCATTATAAATCATTTAAGCTATTCATTCTCCTTTCTGAAAGTGATAAGACATTTGAGGAGTATATTACAGGTAATAGGCAGTGTACAGATTTCACTCACTCAGTATTCAGTCCTGATTACATAGGAGTTATCTATTTGTGACAAACAACAGATACTCTCTTTTTATCTCTCTCTGATCTTAAAAATGTGCACAAATTCCTATAATAAAACTTAATATTTATGGACTTCAGCAAATAGGTATAAAATAAAGTCCATTTTTTAACTTTTATTATGTATTGAATCTAGCTGAATATGTACAAAATACTCTACTACTTTAGTGAACTTACAAATGAGGACAAAAAGAACAAAGGAAAGAACCATTCTGTGATTCTGTGAACTTGAATAGAAATAGATGCAATAGTGCCACAGCGAAAATTATCCTAAAAATGTACAGGAAAGATTGTGCTCAGTGAGGAAATCATAGCTTCTTTTTTTTGAACCTGATTAACACTACTCCTTAAACACTGCAAAAGCTGCAATGTTAAGATAACTAAATTGGCCTACACTGGACAAGCACGTGGTTAAATACTTCCCTTGAATTAATTGCATACCCAGAAATTGATATTCTTCTGGAATTATTGGTTATTCCTGGATACTGTTTGTCTACCTTAACAACTAATTATAGTAGACTAGTCCTTTCTAAACTAAAATCATAGAATCATAGTATCAGAGAATGATTTGAGTTGAAAGGGTCTTTTAAAGGTCATCTAGTCCAAACTCCCAGGAATAAGCAGGGACATTTTCAACTAGATCAGGTTGCTTAAAGCCCTGTCCACCCTGACCTTCAATGTTTCCACAGACGGGGCATCTACAATCTCTCTGGGCAACCTGTTCATCACCCTTATTATAAAAAATTTCTTACTTATATCTAGTCTGGATCAACTCTCTTTTAGTTTAAAACCATTACCCCTTGTCCTATCACTACAGGCCCTATCATAATGTTGATCCCCATCTTCCTTATAAGCCTTCTTTAAGTACTGTAAAGGCTACAGTAAGGTCTACTTGGAGACTTCTCTTCTCTAGGCTGAACAATCCCAACTCTCTCAGCATTTCTTTGTAGGAGAGGTGTTCTACCCCTCTGATCATTTTTGTGGCCCTCCTTGGACTTGCTCCAACAGGTCCATGTCTTTCACAGGCTGAGGACTCCAGAGCTGGATACAGTACTCCAGGTGGAGTCTCACCACAGTGGAACAGAAGGGCAGAAACACCTCCCTCGACCTGTTGGCCACCCTTCTTTTGATGCAGCCCAAGATACCATTGGCCTTCTGGACTGTGGGCTCATATTGCCAGCTCATGTTCAGCTTTCTATCCACCAGTATCTCATGTCCTTCTCCACGGGGCTTGTCTCAATCCCTTCATCCCTGAGCCTGCGCTGATATGGAGGATTGTCTTAACCTGGGTACGGGACTTTGCACTTTGCCTTGTTGCACTTAATGAGCCAACACGGGCCCACTTCTAGAGCATGTCCAGGTCCCTCTGAATGGCATCACATCCCTCAGGTGTGTGAACCACACCACTCAGCTTGGTATCATCTGCAAATATGCTGAGCATGCACTTGATCACTCTATTTGGTTGCTGATGAAGATTTAAACAGTACTGATCCAAGTATGGACCCCTGAGGGACATCACTTGTCACTGATCTCCATCTGGACATTGAACAATGATCAAATTAATTGCAGGAATGGTTAAATTCTTTGTGGAAATGACTCCATCAATGTCTCAATGTCTTCAGTGAATAAGGCTATAGGGAACATGGTATTACTAATCTGTTATAATATTTTCCCTTCTATATTCCATTAGATGAACCTGACTATATTAAAGTTTGGACTGGAAATCTTTTATCAGAAATGTCCTGTCTCAGCTTTTTCCCACTTTGAAATATTGACAATAAATGAGCATATGATTACCTTACAAATGTAAAAATTGTGATTGCTGCTGTTGTGTCATTGTTTACTTTGGTATATGAATTGTATTTTTCTGAATCTTTGGCTAGCTAGATATATCACCAAATGGCACTATCTATATTAGGGTAGCTACTCATTTCAGGATATAAAATGTAAACTCAAAAATGTTTCATATTCATATTTTATTAAAATAAAAATCTAATAGTAGGTTTCCAAAATGCAATATCTATAATTTATACATATCTCTCACTAAAACACAAGCTATCAATATTTAAATGCATTGACAGGAAACAAACAAAGAATACAAAATCAAACAACTACAAAGACCTGTAACTGATAAAATAATTTTTCAGTATTTTACTGGAGGCATTCAAATTTCTACAAGTTTAATCCAGAAGTTAAGTTCTGCTATCATTGGGTCCAATAGTACCAAGAAAAGAAATTCTTTCGGAGATTTAGAGGGACACAAAATCATTCCATGCTGTCTCTTAAAATCAGACAAGAGTTGGACTCGTATCATTCTGTGACAGGAATCATGGGACAATACTTTGTAGTGAACAGATTTGTTAACCCTGAAAAACCTGTCTAGACTTCTCATTAGTGAAAAATTCTATAGTGAACCTTTTAGTTAGGATGCTTGCAGTTCTCATATTGAAACACAGGAAAAATTATCCAGGTATACTTTTAGGATGTGGTTTGAATTTTTATAACAAGAAATTGAATTCACATAATCCCTCATATTGTTTGAAATGTTTTCATGATACCCTGGTGAAACAGATTACTAAGCGTTTGGTAAAGTTAAATAGAGGCATGACTGTCTTAATATACTGTAAAGCAGAAGTGTAAGTTTCATTTTTCATTTTATTCATTAATGTGTTCTGAAAATCTTCTTCAAACTCTTACGTTTCTTTAGTGAAATTTTTCTTCCATTTATCTGTGTAGACATAAATATTGATGGCTTATGCATGTTAACCAATTGAATTTAGCACGTAGTTAAAACCCAAGTGTGCGATGAGATAAAGAATTTTAAATATTTGTGACTTACAATTAATGTAGCGTCTGTGAAAAGCTGCACATCAACAAAGAAAGCAAGGATTTAAAAAATAAACAGTAAATGAAAAAGAAAGTGGTTTTTAACAGGAAAAGGGGTAAGAGAATATATGTTTTAATCTTGATGGAAACTCATTTTCCTCATTTAAATGGTTACACAGAAGAATGCATTGCATTTTATACTGTTATGTGTCATTTGTTATGAATAGTATTTACAGACTTGCTCTACAACACGTTTTACAACATTCCCTCACATCTGTTAATGTTATTTCCACTATAGCTAAATCCACAGAAATAATAATTTAACAGATAAATATAATGCCAAGCTAGGAAAATATTGCTGGCAATATTCTTTAAACAAGTATTTTACTGTCCTAAAGCCTCTGATATTGTGTATAAATGTTCTCTGCATTTGTTAACTTTCATTTACTTTCTTTTGACCATAATTTTCTAGACTTGATAGTAGCCCTAAGTGATGCTCTCTGCATCAAATATTTCAGATATTTATGCTTCCACTCCTGTTTGGCTGGAAGGCCTACCCTTGCACAGTAAATTTCCTCTAAAAAGCATGCACTATTTCCCCCTCTCCCACTGTTCACTTGTCATGTCATAGATTGCCAGCCAGTGGTTTGTTTTTTTTTCCCTTAGTACTTTTATCTGCCCGTGTCATCTGGATTTTCAAGCAATATATTCTACTTAAGATACACATAAAACACTTCTGCTTTGATTCTTTTGTGCACTAAATATTAGCAGACATGATTGGTGCAACTTCATTTTCTGCAAGAAAATTCACAAATTCACAAATTTTCTGCAACTTAATAATTTTCTCCACTTCATCAAAAGAGAAAACATTTCCAGAAGTAGTTCACTGGCCAATTCTTTAAGATGTTGAACACTGTGAAAAATAGTGAGCAGTCCTCCTTCACCTTGGTATTACAGATATTGCCTGACAACACATCTTAAAAGATGAGACACTAAATAAAAGAAAATATTACGCTGTATATTCTATTTTAAACACCAAGTACACTCCAAATGAAACAACACATTTCAACCAAAAATTCTTTTCACAGTTCTCATACAGCTTACATTGTCTCCTACTTCAATTCATCTTTGAATTGTACTGTACCCATAATATCAGTCAGACTATTCTTAAATCATTCAAGGACATCCTTTCAAGTGCAAGAGTCTCAGCAGACTCTTCCCTTTTTATGGTTTTGCTGTAAAAGGGTATTGTAACATTTTGCTATTTGTCTCATTCAAGCAGTGCTTTCCCACACCACACACAAAGAAGCAGTGAGAAAATAGCTGTTGCCATGCATGATTGAGAAAAGCTGATATCAGCACTCTTGAGGCTGCTGTACTTCAAAGGATTTGAAAGTTTGTTTTGATAAAAGTTAAAGGGACCAAAGTTTAAGTTCCGTGATCAGAGGCACAAAAAGAGGGTTTCTTGTGATAAGCTTCACTTGTTAGGTTTGGACTGTGTGCACTGAGGCCGTCAAAGTTGCCAGCATGGCTAAGCTGGATAAAAATATAATGAGAATACTAAGAAAATAAGGGCCACAGAGAAAGTTAGATAAGAAATATATGAGCACTTGTCAGTGGTGGGAATCATAGGAGAACTGAGTCTGCTTTCGTATGCCTAACTTGTTTCTATAAGAAGTATTTCATAGGCATGAACCACACAAAATGCAGTACTTGGAGTCTCTCTAAACTGGCAATGCTTGCCTACAAAAAGGGAGAATCGCCCTACAGACAGGTTATGCAATGGGTTCACCTGCGTAGATTCTCTGTTTTTCTGCAGGGCCCACAGAGCTCTGAGATTTGAATTTGATTCTGCAAATCATAGGATCACAGTAAAATTCAGTCTCGAAGACACCTCCAAAAGTCATCTTGTCTGATCTGTTCAAGGTAGGTTTAATTTCAAAGTTGGATCATTTCCTTCCATCATGGCATGTTCTCCAGCCCCCTTACCACCTTAGTGATCATTCACTGCACTTTCTCCAGATTGTGGGCACATCTTGTACAGTCTGGCCCAAAACTGGATCTGATACTCCAGATACAGCTTTTCAAGTGCTGTGTAAAAGGAAATAATCACTCTCTTTTGACCTGTTGATCATACTCTTCTTGAAGAAACTCAGTATGTTGTTACTGTTTGTCACCCCCAGGTGCTATGTAAGAGCTGAAGATATCCTCTCTGACAGTCCTCTGGAATTCCTCTTTGGCTAGTTTTCAGCCATTTATGCTGTTTCTCACTCCAGAAATGAAGTAATTACCCATTGAAACTTGAACTACTCTCCTTGCAAGGTTGCCATCGGTAAAGCTGTCATATGTAATAAATTACTAATGAAGTTGATGCTTAAGTCCAAACACCTGTATTGTGAAAGTATAGAAGTACAAGCTACATTGACAAAGATCTTGTCTGAATGACAGCCTGATGCTTTTTGATTGAACCTTTTCAAATGAGACAGTCTTTGTAGTGATAACTGATTTTATTGTGTTCTCTTTCTGCACCAGAGGCTACCTCTGTGGGGCAGATCTATAATTTTCTCTCATTTCCCTTTTGCTATGATGTAAAGTAGATCATTAGTCAGCAGCCTAAAGAGCTTCATTTTGCTAAAACAATCTTTCATTTGTTAAGTGTAGTTCAGAATACGCCTCCTATAATGCTTTAGATACTGTAAGTGTAATATGGATACAAAACTAAGTGCAATACTCAGTATGTTCTTTACGATAGCATTTTTTTTTTCTGTTCATTCCGTAGTCTTTTAGGACTAGAAACACTCCTGTAATTTCCTTTTAAGATGGGTAATGATCATACATTCTCAGTATTGTCCTCCATAGCATACAATCTTGAAGTTGCAGTTTAGAGAACCATTAAGGAAGACAAACCGATAAACACTCTTGGAAAAGTGAGAAACCCATTAAAAACCTCCAAGTTTTATAACTGGGAGCTGATCATATTTAAAATGAAGATTCACTTGTACATTTCAGTGTACACTCTTCTATGTCTCTCACTAATGGATTAATCTTTTCATTTTATTTTGTCTTTTTTTTCTTTGAGCTTTTTTCTTGGCAAGCTTCCTTTTCTAACAAATTAGCTCTTGGTCGCTCCTTAAATATATTTTCACATATTTCCTGCCCTGAAGACTTAACAATTTAAAATGACTGCCAAAGAGAGAAGAATAGTGCTCTTTGTTACTTTTTTTTTTTCCTGGATGGTATCTGATTTTATTGATGATAGTTCTAAGTGGACTTTTAATCAGTTAACATTGATTTACATAGTTGAGGTAGTGAATGTTACCTTACTAAGTCCTCATGCAATGTTAAGAAAAACAGATTCTTTAATGCTTTCCAGCAGATATTCATCTTAGTCTATATGCCATAATGTTGCAGTTTTGAAAAGATGTATAGTATAATGAAATCTAATATATATCTTTTGTGTCTGTGTTTTATAATCTCTATGTACACAGTATGAAAAAGGTAAACTAAACAAATCAGTTGACTGAATGTGTTATGAAAAATTACCTAGGAATGAATATACAATAGCTTTTAAAGGGTTGTTGCTTTGTAGTTCAATTGATATTGTGCAATTTTACATTTGAGATTTGTAATTCAAAATTGAGGTAAAATCCTGTGGTACTGGAGACAGTAAGAACAGAATGTTAAATATAGGCATATTCTGCATTAGCCTCTTGCAGTTCCATTTGTTGTTCCATTAACTTCCATGCTGGTTCACACGTAGAATTCTAACTGACAGTTTTAGTCCTCATATAGTGTTTTTATAGAAATATGTGGTGCTCAACTCAACTTCCCCATCGTGGCATCTCCAAGCTGAGGATGAAGAGAACAAGCTACGCTAAACTGGAATTAGTCATACACAACTGCTCAGAGGTGTCCACTGGTTTAGACTGAGCATTCTGAAGTACATACTTTTATAGCCATAACACCTTGAGAAGTATTGGAAGTATATATGCAGAGAAGGTGAAGGACAGCATTTGCAAATCAGTTCTAAGAGATTATAGAACTGTTTTAAACACAATGTAGTACACAGCTTCTTGTTCAAAATTACACCGCTGATACTGAGGTTTATTAAACTTGAAATGAAGATAATGGGTTAAAGTATTTCTGCGGCAGCTGCAAATGTACAATCTGCTCATACAGCATCATGGATACAAATACCGTTTTCAGCTCCTTTTTAGTTAATGTGTGAATTAATTTATATTTTTTTCCTGCTCTAAATAAGAGCATATACAAAACTCCGGTGACAGCAATGTTAGAATCTTCTGTTTGTATTGATAGCTAGTGATCCTGGAAAGTCTATGGTAGCAGGTAAACAAGAGAAAACAGGCACCAATATATAGTTTAGTGTACGGTGTAGATGAAAAAGATGGGAGTACTATTATTCACAATGTTTCATAATACAAGAACTTGTCATTGTTCAATCACATCAGAAGGTAGGAAATTTGAAGCAGATGATAAGAAAAGAATTGTTTTTTAAGCAACTAATGTCTATAAGTCATCATTGTCAGGCAATATTGTACCAAGGTTTCAGCAAAACCAAGAGTTTGTAAAGGAATGCAAGCTGTTAGGCACCAGGGAATATGCCAGCTCTCCAACACAAGTGTATTAGAAAGGAATCAATTACCTGATAGGCAAGTTTTTCTTGATTCAATCTCAAACAGGTTTGTCTTCTTCAGAATTTCCTTAACTTGTGATGCTCCTTCTAGTTTAGTGTTTCTGAAAATTACAAACTGTTAACAAAACTAAACTAGGAGGAACCACTAATTTGAAATGAAGGCAAAAGTTAACAATGGGAAATGTCCAAAGATGATATTAGATTAAAACAGAATTTTCCTTAGCAGAAAACCCTAATGTAACATAAAAATATGCCCACAATTTATTTTATGTTAATAAATTTCCCTTATTCTAAGTGTATGTAAGGTTTTTGTTCCATTGATTTTTAAGGATATTGTTCATATTTATACACTAAAGAGAAATGTATGTGGTATTCTGCATTTTAGAGCTGCAAACTATTGTTGGCTATTTTATGAAAAGAAAATAAGGGAGTCGACGTTATAAAACAGGTGGGAGATAGGGAGCGAAAAGACAAAAGGACAACATTCACTGGAAATAAAGAAAAACCCAAGACTAGTCATCAGCTGGGACTACTCCTAACATTAACTACAACAAATTTTGATATGAAAATACATTAGTGCTATGACATTTTATTATTTAATTTTCAGAACTTTGGAGGGTTTTTTCACTTTTATTTTCTTACTCTCTTACACAAGACTGATGCTTCATACTCATTTTTCTCTACCTTCTCTTTCATCCTCAAAAAATGTATTTTCAATGAAAAAACAAAGTGACAATTTTCAATTAAGAACATTTTTGATAGGTACAGTATGATCCTCAAGCAGATATGGTTGCTCCTATCCTATAAGAAAATCGTGCAGAATACAAGTATAGTAGTAAGAAAAGCTTTCCTTATGCATAGATTTATTGCTACTGGTAACTTTCAGATATGTTTTATAAACAACTGTTCTGGAGATTGTGAAAACAATCATGAAGCTTAGTTTTCCATTCCACATTATAACCCATACTAAGTCAAAGGCTTGGTGGAAAGTATATCTTCTAAAAGTGTTGCTTTTAAATGGCCAACAATTGCTTAAATGATTTTGCTGTACAGAGCAACTCTTCAGGGAATATTTCATTAAGTCATAATTGCAAAAAATATCCTTGTCAGGCACTACAGGACCATAGGGAAACTGAAAGACAGGTAGAGGAGAATCTCATTATCAAAGATCTGTTTTATACAAATTAAAATTGACTTATTCCAAATCGACTAGGTGAAAAGAACAGCCTACGTCTTTGCAAATTAACATAGTTCAAAGATATTATAAAGCACAGATACAATAATATATTAAAACATGAATCATGTACTTGATTGGGATATAAAACTTGTGAGTAATGAGAACCCAAAAAGAGCTCTAAAATTCAGATGACAAGAAACCTCAACAATAATAGAAATACTTACTTTTTTCTCTCTTGTGATTCTGTATCTGGTCCTCAGCCCTGTAGATTGTGTGCAGTTTCCAGTGTGTTAAGCAGTACATTGAATTGAACTATCTTTCTTTTCAGTCTCAAAATTAAAACTTGAATAACTGTAACAACATAGCAGGACATTCTTATTACTTTCATTGCACAGGGACAGATCAATCAATTCAATCAATAAATTCAACACCTTCTACAAAATAAATGCTGATTTCTTTACTGTGTCACTTACACAGACACAAGATCCTGACTTTATGGATTAGATTGGAAAATACAGGTTGTTGGTTATTTGAAATGTTAGTTTGTGACTCTATAGGTGGATAAAGACATCAAAGAAACAAGTGTCTATGCTTGACTTCAGGAATTTATGACTAGGATCAAAGAATAGCATGAAACCTTCAAAAAGGAAAAATTATAGTTAGGGTAGGTACAAAATAACACTTTAGAATGCAGTAAGAGTACTGATTTCTTGTTGGCTTCTTCGTAGGTGTTACAGTATGTATCATTAGCAAAGGCATCCATTGCTAAAACTACCGTTCTTGTAAATAGTCAAGTCTCTTTAGAATTTTTTTTTTAACTTGAGCAATAAAGGGTTTCTACTAAAATTTTCTACTAAAATGAAATTCTTCCCTGATTTTTCTGCTCCATTTCTTCTAAAATCTACAGGTCAGATACACAGATAGTACAAATTGGTGTCTCTTCCTTGACTTTACTTGTTCATAAGATGTATTCTGACCATATTAGCTGTTTACAAAGTCAGACAATGTGTTTCTCTGTGTTATTTTCACTTCAGCTTTTCTGGCACCACGGAATTTTACAAGCATTATTCTTCATGATACATGTCTAATTAAAAAATGAGAAGGAAAAAGAAAGTTGACAAGCGGTTGTAAAAATAGATTTGCCTTTCATGAACACTAACGTATGTTTCAGTGTCATTCCTCCTTCAGACTACCTGATTTTACTGTGTTTTTTAATTAGAGTAGATCACAGTGCTGTGGCTTGTACATTGTAGGTTATCAGGTAGGCTTGCTACACAGTCCAAAAGAAAACACTGAGGCATTTGTGATTCCTTATTTTGCACCAGTGCCTGTACATCAAACTGAGTGCCCCTACACTAGCTGTTGTGGACTAGCAGATTAGAAACTCAGTCTCTCTCGAGTCTGTCCCACTGATATCATCTTTTCATAGATTAAAAAGGGAACATCTCTGAATGAACACTGCAGAGCTAATAGAGAGATCATAGTTCAAAATAAATGTTCTTTACTGTTCCTTACCATCTTTTAGAAGACTGAATGTCAGTTGTCCTTTCTTCTTGAGTGATTTAGCTGAGACACCAGAAAAGCAAGTAGAATTTTTAAATTCATTAGAAGAGAAGCCTAAGGATTAAATGTTTTCACCCCTGATATCCTGGGATTTGCTTTTATTCACATTTCATTAAGATTATGCTGTGTTCATATCAGGGAGATAAATCCTTTGCCATAATTCCATTAGCTCCCATTCACTTTCTTGAATTAGGAGCTGGTTTACTTATCTTCTGAAGGCTGATTGTCTTTTGTGCTGTTCCATTTTTTGGCACTCAGTTTACTAAAGCATTAACAACTTTAAAGAGAAATAGTAGTCTTCTAGAGAGCAGTCTATCTAAATCTTAAGATACTATCTTCTCTCCTATATCATCTATTTCAGAATATACTTTAAAAAATACATTCTTTGAGCTACTGAGTTTACATAATTTTTATTTATCTGCTAATGTATCTCATATATCTATCTCTGAGTATATATGTCAAGTGACAATTCTCCAACAAATATCTGCCCGTTTCATGAGTTCCTTCTCATCAAAATTAAGTAAAACCAGACTCAGTTTTGCAATTTCATGATTTGTACTTGTAGGTATTATGATGGAAAATAATTGCTTTAAAACCAATAAAGATTACACCAATTTTGAGATGAACTTTCCTAACCTTTCAGAACTTTTATTTCCTTTCCCTTTATTGGCTGTTGGCTTACTTTTCCAATTAGAAGCTTAGTGTTCACACCTGGACTACACCTTCAGGAGATAATGAAGTACTTTATCCTGGAATATTTCTTAAAGTTGACTCCCATCGAGATGTATGCCAAAACAGAGATCCTATCAAATTACTGTTACATCTTTCATGTTTTCTCAAAGTTGACTATTATTTCACTCAACTGCTTCTGTTGTTATTATGCAAGAACAATAGCTCTTAATGCAATGTTAATGTCCTGGTGTATATCCACCTAGTGCTGATCATTTGAGGATAACTTCTAACATCTCTTACCAACATTTCATCTGTTGCAGGAAGGCAAGGGGTTGATTCTGTTTTCCCTCTCCTGCAACCACAGATTCAACAATCTCTACAGAAGGAAATAACAAACTTTTCCCAGAGAGCATATCTGGTTCTCTATTGCTATAACTAGTTACTTCTATTCTCCTTTGTCTTGTGATTCATCAGTCAGTATCAGTAAGATATAAAACAGCACATGCACTTTTCATAAAATCTCTTCTATTACATCTTTACTTCTAACACTCAGAAGATCACAGGTATAATTTCTAACATTTTTAGGATAGTGACTGTGAGAGGCACACACTCCCTCTGCCATTTTCCATGTTATTTTTTTTTGTGAGCATGGATATTCAAATATTTATTCAATGGTCTTTAGGAATTATTTCCTTTCCTAGAGCATCTCATAACTTAAAAGTCATATCAACATGTGACATTGAGACTTTAATTACACAGTCCAGATCTGCTGAGCTTTCCACATTGGGTTGTACTAATGAAACCATCAAGCTACTTTCAAATGTAGTTCCTGTCATTTTCTCCTATGATCAAAAATGAAGCCACAAACAGAATGTTATTTCACACCATTATGAAGAATAGAAGCAGAAGAATTTTTAAAAATTAAGATTATATTCTCCTGCAAAATTCATGTGGTGTTGAATAGTCAGAAACAAGAAAAACAGAAAATAAAATATGAACAAGTGGATGCCTTGTCACAGAATACTCTTCTTATTTTTCAAGGGGTTATGAAACACCTTTAGATATATATAAACCACCTAAAGGATAGACAAAACACCAAATGCCAACTTCAGCTGAAGTTTAGTTTAAGAAGTATGAGTTCTATATTGAAAATACTTTTAATATGAAAAAAATCGTAGTGACGAGTTTCCTGTAAAACCTACAAAATAATCCAAGCACTGATTCTTTTACAATATTATTTTCACATATTACCTGTGAAATAGCCTACATAACATATTTTCTACATTTTGAAAAGGAGAATGTCGTGGTAAGTCTTGATAGGAAAGCTATCCTAAGTTAAGCAAATAATGAAATAAAAAAACCCCAAACAAACAAAAAACCACCCCCAACTTAGTTTGAATGGTTATATAAACTGAGAGGGATTTGACTGAAGGCTGACACATGTATTGGCCAACTAAATTTTGGTAGAATCAACGGTGTAGTTTGTAATGTTGGTTATTAATGAAAGATTTGCTACACTTTGTAAGCTATGGATAAGCTCTGTCTAGTTAGTGCAAGGCATTACTATTCAGATAGTAGTGCCCAGCATACACCAGGCAAAATAAGGTAGTAAAAGAAAAACTGAGAAAAAGCTGACCTTGTAATAAAGAATGTTTTACTTGCATAGAATCTAATTCAGGGAGAACAAAAATTAGATTAAAGCGATGTTGAAGATCACAGCAGTAGGACAGAATGCAGGGTCACCTGCACCTGGTATGTGTGATAAAACTCCAGATCAGATAGAAGCAATTAGATCTGCATAACACCTAAGAGCTTATAAAGAATGACTGTAGGAGAATGAAGAGAAGAAAGCAATGGAAAAGATCAAAATTTAACATCAGCAAGGAATAGCACAGCACTAAGGAACAGCATCACGGCCTAAAAAACAACTTGAGAACACAGACTCCCTCTCAGCAACCTCTAAGAGCTGATCAAATTTTATTTAAACATAGCTTGGCTTACCTATAGTAGACAAGAATCATAGAATGGTTTGGGATGGAAGGGACCATAAAGACCAGCTAGGTCCAACCCCCAACCACCATTGGCAGGGACACCTTCCACTACACCAGGTTGCTGAAAGCCCCATCCAATCTGATCTTGAACACTTCCAGGGAAGGGGCATCCACAACTTCTCTGATCAACTTGTCCCATTGTTGCACCACCTTTATCATGAAAAATTTCTTCATAATATCTAATCTAAATCTACCCTCCTTCAGTTTAAAACTGTTACTTCTCATCCTGTCACTACATGCCCTTGTAAAAAGTCCTTCTCTAGTTCTTTTGTAGGCTCCCTTCAGGTCTCCCTGGAGCCTTCTCTAATCCAGGCTGAACAACCCCAACTCTCATTCTGTCTTCATAAGATAAGTGCTCCAGTTCCCTGCTCATCTTCATGGCCCTCCTCTGGACTTGTTCCAACAGGTCNTCTCCTTGCTTAAGCATCTGAGGAGGAGAATGACAACTCTACCCTATTATTCTGCTTTTGATCTTGAATACAACTCCTGCCTGCTACTGAGTACAGTCTGGGACCTTCCTGGGGCATGCCCTGCAGCATCTGGCTGATGTATTTATCATCAGGGAGGGGGGAGCTCAATATCAGTTTTGTATGTATTTTTATATATATTTCATTATTGTTCTTCTTATTATTAAAATTCCTGTTTATTGTAGTTAGATTAAATCTGTTTTAACTTTTCCNCATCCTTCTTTTGTTGGGGGCCCCAGAGATGAACACACTACTCCAGCTGGGGTCTCATAAGAGCAGTATAGAGGGGAAGAATCACCTCCCTTGACCTGCTGATCACACTTATTTTGATGCAGCCCACAGTATGGTTAGCCTTCTGGACTGCAAGCATACATTGTCAGCTCATGTTGAGCTTCTCATCAATGAACACCCACAAGTCCTTCTCAGGGCTAATCTCAACCCATAACACCTCTCCTCATTGGCTTCTATATCACTTGGAGAAGGAAGTTATCATCAACACATTCCAGGAACCTCCTGGATTTCTTATGCCCTGGTGTGTTGTCCCACTAACAGATAATGGGTTGGTTGAAGGCTAACGTAAGGACATCTACTACAGATGAAACCTGCAATCATAAACTGAAACTGTATTTTTCAGGACAAAAGCAGCAGGAACATGAGCATCATGTAAATAGTATGGAATAAAGGGTAGAATGGCCTGGTTTGATCCAATACAATATTCCATCCTATACACATGTTGCTCAGAACAAAGGTAAGAGATCACAAGGGTCATTCCCTCTCCCTTTATGGCCAGGGCACTAATGGGCTTTAATGACCCTAAGCAGCCNACCTTAGGTGATGTTTTGTGTCACTCAAAGTATGCTTTAAAGTGACATTGTTAGTTAAATAGGTAATTTACTACTTGTGTAGGGATGCCTTGCCCATCTCCTTGAAGAACCAGCTGGTGAAGGGACTGAAAATATTTCCTGAACTAGTTGATCTAATTGGTAAATACAGTGTTTCTCGGTACAGCTAATTAAGGGGGAATTTGAAGCAACTAGACAGGTAATGTGTATTTCAGAATGCACTAAATGATTTTGCATGGGATGATTTGGTTTATCAAACACAAACATGTAGCACTACTTAAACTGTCAAAAACTGTTCTTATCTGGTCTCTAACTGTAGTTACAAAATGTTAGGCATCTCTCTAGTGTGTATCTCTATTTCTTGTGTCATATTTGACATATACCTACAAGTAGCTTGAATATGCTGCTGTTGTTATAATGGCATCTTATGTTTGTATTTAAGCA
Organism: Steatornis caripensis; assembly: GCA_013398225.1. Taxonomy (NCBI): domain Eukaryota; kingdom Metazoa; phylum Chordata; class Aves; order Caprimulgiformes; family Steatornithidae; genus Steatornis; species Steatornis caripensis. The sequence continues at coordinate 32,618 of VZSC01005634.1, forward strand.
CCTGGCATGAACTCTGCCTTTTGGAAAAATGACTCACTCTAGACTCTGTTCCCTGTTTAGATTCAGACTTTGTTGACAAATGGTACGTATCTATTTTCATTGGAAGTATCAGACTTTGTCTGGCAGCCCAGAAGGGCACAAGTCTCCTGTAGACCCTGTCATATACAATCTCAAATGATGTTAGACGCCTTTACTTAGGCAGCTGAACTGAATTGCTTGTATTTGAAATAGACATTTAGATGCCTGTAAGTGTTAAGCTTGTGTTGTATCTCATTCATTATGATGGATAATAAATCTTCCTATGCATGACAGAAATACATGTTAAAACTTGGCGTTCTTGCCAACAACCATTATCTAGAATCTTTTAGTTTTATTTAAGAAACATCAGTTTATTTAAAACCTCCAGTCATTTCACTGAGTCTTGATTGAAAGAATTAAATTCAGCTGATTAAAAATAAATTAGGCATGCTTGCATTATAATCATAGCTTTATGAACTGAACTGAAAGAAGCATTTGTGTTCTTTCTATGTAGTCCAGTCTTGTTCTTAGTATGAAGAATGAATGGTGAGCAAACTTTCTGTAATCTCACATTACAATTACAGCCTCACAATATTTTACTTTCTTGTTCTGTTGATAGTATGAACTACTTTTGTGTGCTGGAGTATTCCAGTATGTAGTTCACAGGAAGATGAACTTCAGGTGAAGAATGTCAAAGAAAGAAATGGTTGAGTTATTTTCAAGTGAGTGATAAGAGAAATACAGCTTTGCAAGTGAGAAAGAAAAAAGATAACTGCTTGTCTTTAAAAAAAAAATTAAAATAAATCACGATGTCTTCCTTGCTTTAACAGCCATAACTCCTATCAGCTAAAAAATAACAAGTGATGCGGACAAGCCTCATGGTGAACTGATATGATTCTTCCGAGTTAAATTAGGTTTGATATCAAATCATGAGAAATGCAAGACTCGGCAAAAGACACACTTGATAGTGTTTATTGTGTACTGCTGAATTCAGGGATTAAGAAAAGATCGTTTTGTATTTCAATGCACAGTTTACCTGATCTATCACTACTTGAGTGGCCCTAATTGAAGCTTATTAGAGAAGTTGAGTAAATGTACTGTTCATCCCTTCTCCAGGTTACATGTATTTTAGCCTAAATAGCAAAGTGATAGCTGGTTAATATTCAAGAACAGCTTCCTCCAAGCTNTGCAGAAAAATCAAGGCAAAGTATTTAGAATTCCATATGGAACCTATGGTTTCCAGGAACAATTATTTGGGCAAGACTAAAATGTTTTCTGGGTCTAGATATAGATTTATATTAAGTGTATGTGTACTGATTTTGGCTGGAATAGTGTTAGTTTTCTTCTTAGTAGCTCATATGGTGCTGTTTTTTGGATTTGTGACCAAAACAGTGTTGATAACATAAGATGTTTTACCTATTGCTGAACAGTGCTTACACTGTGTCAAGGCATTTTCTACTCACCCCCTCCACAGGTGAGTAGGCTGGGAGTACACAAGAAGTGGAGAGGCTACTCAGCTGTCTCATCTGACCCCAACTGACCAAAGGCATATTCCATATCATATGAGGTCTTGCTCAACAATAAAAGCTGGAGGGAAGAAGGACAAAAGGAGAGACTTTCAAAGGTATGGTGTTTGCCTTTCCAAGAAATTGAAACGTGATGGAGCCCTGCTTTCTTGGAAATTACTAAATATCTGCCTGCTGATGGGATGCAGTGATGAATGAATTGCTTGTTTTGTTTTGATTGCACATGCAGCTTTTGCTTTACAAATTAAACTGTCTTTGTCTCAATCCACAAGTTTTCACACTTTTACCCTTCCAATAATCTCCTCCATCACATTGTGGAGGGAGTTGAAAGAGTGGCTGTCTGGTTCTTATCTACGTCCCTATCCCACAGCAACATGGACATATAATCTTTTCTTCCTTGTCATCCAACACTTAGTATTTTTAATATTTTAAATTTTTTTATTGTTTGGTTTTACTTTCTGAATGCCATTCTAAATTCGGTTGTTTCCTCTTTCTTGAAACTGTAACTTTAGGAGAAATCATGCATGACAAATGCAAATTTGCAACAGAAAACAGTTTACAGACCTTCCTGATTGTAGAAGGAAACAAATGAAAATAAGCCCATGCTACTTTTCCTAAAGTCTTATTTGTTTGTCTAGAATATAACTTGCCAATTTTGGATATGCAATGTTGTGAAGAATGCAGTCCTAAAGCCAGTCAGCTTTACAAAATGACAAGTCTAACTGGTGACATGAGTATTATCAAAAAACATAATGTATTTTTTCAATATTTCAAGAACAGCTGCAGGTAAGATAATGGAAACATATCATAGAATCATAGAATGGTAGGGGTTGGAAGGGACCTCTAGAGATCATCTAGTCCAACCCCCCTGCTAAAGCAGGTTAGCCTAGAGCAGGTTGCACAGGAATGCATCCAGGCGGGTTTTGAATATCTCTAGAGAAGGAGACTCCACAACCTCTCTGGGCAGCCTGTTCCAGGGCTCTGTTACCCTCACAGTAAAGAAGTTCCTCCTCATGTTCAGGTGGAACTTCCTGTGTTCCAGTTTGTGCCCATTGCCCCTTGTCCTGTCGCTGGGCACCACTGAGAAGAGTCTGACCCC
>VZSC01005634.1:36416-94991 GCA_013398225.1 Steatornis caripensis
TTCCTCTCCGCCCAACTCTCCAGCCTGTCCAGGTCACGCTGAATGGCAGCACAGCCTTCCGGTGAGTCAGCCGCTCCCCCCAGCTTTGTATCATCAGCAAACTTGCTGAGGGTACACTCTGTCCCTTCATCCAAGTCGTTGATGAATACGTTGAACAGGACTGGACCCAGCACTGACCCCTGGGGAACACCGCTGGTGTATCGTAGGATTCTGGATATGAATTATATTTTTTCCTTTAGTTTTTCTAGACATCATACCAGCTGAATAAGGTTTTTAGGGACATGTTTCTGAAGATAGGTTCTCTTGTGTTTGAGCTGCACCTGTCTGACTACAATCAAATACTCTCTGCCATGTAGAGCTGAGGAGTACATCCAGGAGGCAGGGACATGAACAAGGTTGGAGGCTGGCACTCCCGTGGTGTCACTGGGGTAAAGGCTGACAGCCATGGGTTGAGCTGAAGTGGGGCTGCTTGGGCTATACGTGGGAGATAGATCGGACTCCTAGGAGGGACTGCTCAGATCCAGTAAGGCCTGTTGGTGCCCACAGGACCCCAATAGTACGTATCTCCTCTTTCACTAATAAAAGCACCCTTTCTTTCATACTAATTATGTATTATTTTTCCATTTTTATAAGGGAAAAAAGTAGTGATAATCATGGTAAAATCTAAACCTGCTTTTCTCAAATGGGAATACTTGCATAGTTGTTGCACTTTTGGGCAGTTTTCCAGTATGGAGGCTTTAAGACTGGATCTACAACTAGCTTCCCTGGTGGATGTCAAGAGGACGGGGTCAGACTCTTNAATCTAAACCTGCTTTTCTCAAATGGGAATACTTGCATAGTTGTTGCACTTTTGGGCAGTTTTCCAGTATGGAGGCTTTAAGACTGGATCTACAACTAGCTTCCCTCCTTCAGATTTCCTATGTCAATAAAAGCAAGTTAAATTTAAAGTTCTTTAGTGGTCTGAAGTATGGTTAGCTTTTACTACCTCAACAGAGACTTATTTTTTGCCAGACTTGGATAATGTTATTTCATTTCTACCATTTTGCCAGACGACTTTTTCTTTGTGGAAGTGTTGATGTTAAGCAAATAAATGAGTAAAACATATGAACACTCTTTTTACAGAGCATAAAACCAAGAAATAAATGAAAATTGAGACAAATGAGGATAGAGATGAATTGACATTTTCAAACTTTCAGCAGAGAACGTAGCGGAGACAAGAAGTTCACTGTTGAAGGTAAGTGTACAGTGCATGTTCTTACTAGCAGTATCAGCAATATAGAAATCGTTTCAGTGCTTTTTGATTAAATGTCCTCATTTAGTCACCTTTTAAGAAAGATCTTTCTTGGCAAGCTAGTATAATTGGATGCATTCCTGTGCAACCTGCTCTAGGCTAACCTGCTTTAGCAGGGGGGTTGGACTAGATCATCTCTAGAGGTCCCTTCCAACCCCTACCATTCTGTGATTCTATGATTACTCTACTGTAAATACAAGCTGTTTTACATAGTGAAGTTTATATATCACACTTTCATGGGGAGATGTCTGGGTTTTAGTCATGTAATGTTTTAAAGCATATCTTTTATTTCTTTTTTCAGTTGGTAATTTGCTTATTAGTAAAGAGGTGTCAGACATGACAGAAGGAATTTCTCCTGAAAACCATTGTAATCAAAAGTGAATGAAGTCATGAAGCACACTTCACAATCCCCAAGGGACAGTTTCATTCCATAAGACTGGGACATAGGAATGGATTTTAACTTTCCTAAGTTTTTTTCTTCCCTAAGTGTTTAATAAACTACTTTTTAGAACTACCTTGCTGTATTACTCGGGGAATAAGTGGTTGTGAAAACTTGAGTTCGACATACATCATATCCTGCCTAAATTAAGAAGTATCTCTGAGGGTTTTGTCTTTATAGAAGTTGTAAAAATGACTGCAGATTGTGTGGGCTGAACCGGCTGTAAATTAGATCTCTCAGGTACAACTATCAGTGTAACTACGGAAGCACAGAACCCCAAGCAGGAAAAGAGGCGGACCCAGCAAGCCAGATTACAACACTACTGTGGCACGTGAACTGTATTGACATGGTGCTTGAACAAGCTACTTGAAAACTAGCTCAGATATTTGCAAAGAAAAGCTGAATAAATATATTTCTGAGATTTCTACTACTTCGATAAGAGTTGATATAAATTGCATAACACCACTGAAGTCAGGTGATTTATATCCAACCATGATCATATCATAGTCTATGAGCTGTTTGAAACTACTGAGGTGGTGTATTCCATTACTCCATCCTTTTGGGACAGTAGTGATGACAAAAGAACAATGTTGAATATAGATTCAAAATCAAGTGTCATCACTGAGGCAGAAAAATAGAAAAAAAATTACAGATATGGAGTATTTAAAATGTCTGTTAGGAACAGATATATATGATAAGTAAAACGAGATGAATAGAAGTTGGTGGGGAACACTATTTTCTCCATATTGGAAATCTTCATAAAAGTAACATTTCCTCTCCCCAACAAAATGCTGAATAAAATGTGAAGTATAACTGAATAGTACTGAAAGATGTGAAAGGCAAGGCCACGTTGATTTTAGTAAACATAAAAAGGGAGACCATTCTGGGAGTAGGAATCAAATACCACAAAAACAAGCAAGTATACAACAGAAAAGATCTACAGTGTGTCTTACCATTAGATAACTGTACAACCTTGGATACAAGCAGAGGGGTTAACTGAAACATACAGGTTTTCAAATGTCTGTTCAATAAGCAATGTGGAACAAAAACTGTTTCATTTCGATATGTACACAAAGATTAAACCAGATATAAATTTCTATTACCTCAGCTTGTTTCTCAAAAATGTCATTGGAAGATCCTTCTGGCATTTCAAGAGAAATATAATGATTTACTAACTTATGCATAGCACAGTCATTACTGCTAGCTTGCATGGGATAAAATATTGATAGTTGTTGGCCTGCCTGTAATCAGTTTATCTATCAAAATATAAGGGGAATAAATCCACAAAAATCCACAGTTCTTTAAGCTTCTGATAAATTGGAATTAGGAGATAAGAGCGTAGTGATTCCCTTACCTTTCTGCTTGGTTCCTCAATCAGGGTGAAGAAAGCTGTCCAGACAGTAGATGATGTGCAATTGTGCTAAATTATGTACCTTGCTTTCAGAATGCTAACTCACTGAAACAATTATGTCCTCCTGAAAGGCAGCTTGTTCTAAAGCTGAAAAGTCAAAATACAGTTGGCGTAAACTCCTAGGTTTATCTTGCCAATGTTGCCTTTTGCTAGTAGCAGTCAAGAGACATATTTACTGATGGTTATTTGCCAATAAACATGACGTGCTCATCTTGCTAACTTCGTCTATTGTCCTGAGTGATATGTTACAGATACTGGCAAGATAACTTATCTGTGATGTAGTTGTGACAATCTCCCTGGTGTCATTGGAGTGAGTAGGTGCTAACCTTTGTATAGCTGCAGCTGGGAAATGATAATATTCTCCTTCCAGCATTTCTAAAGCTGAAAAACTGAGGTAGAAATATTCTCTTTCTCTTTTTTGGTCCTTCTTTCTTTTTTTTTCCTAATCACAACATGGAGAATTAAATAATGCAAAATCTAGGAAATGTTTGGACCTCAAAGTCTTAGCTGATAAACATTCATGTCTTCTAAAGTTTAGAACAACACATCTTTTTCTTGAGGTACACTGTGGTACTAAGGTAAAATATGTTTATAATAAGCCTAAAAAGAAATTAAAGCAATGCCTATAATAGTAAATTTGATGACCTTGAGACCATCCTTTGGGTACAAACAGGACAAAGTGACCCAGATCAATACTTCTACACTTTCTTATCCTGTGATTGTCCACTACTTTCTATCTTTGAAAGCTTCTGTGGTATTTAAGTTATATCTCCAAGGCTCCTGGGGTCCTTAAGCCATGCTTGTGAGTATGCTTAAGGTGAAATCCATCTAGCTGGGGCTGAATAGGTTGATGACCATCTGAACTCTAAATTTTTTCAAGTTCTCTGAGCAGGGTGTTTCCCTACCTATTAACTTCTGCTGAGCCTAACACAGTAGAATATGTCAGAACATTGTATTTGGTTCATCTCAAAGCACAGCAGGAAAGGTCATTTTCACTCAAAAACTCAGTTGATGATAAAGGTGGTGCCTGTCCTTTCCATCTTCTTATGCAAGTACAATGGACTATTAACACTCATGAAATACAGAAGAGTTGGTTTATTTTTTTAAAAAGTCAAAATGTTTAATCTTTGAGGTCAAAAAATGTATCACGTGTAGCTTAAAAAGCAAACAGATCTGCTTACACTTTGCATGCTGAAACCCATAAACGACTATTTGTGTTGGGTCTCTGTGTCAGTGCTTTGATAGCAGAGGAAGGGGCTACACAGGCTGGTGGCTCCTGTAAGAAGCCGCTCAGAGCTCCCCCAGCTCCAAGTCGGCCCCACCTGGGGCTGCGGCTGAGCCGTTCAGAGATAGATGCACCTCTGCCATAAGGTATTTGAGAAGGGGACAGAGGAGTGGTCATTGAGACCTGCAGCAGAGGAAGGAGGGGGAGGTGAGAGAAACACCTATGCAGATACTGGGAGGCAGTGAGAAAGGAGACGGAGGAGGCAGGTGGAGTGGAGATTCCCCTGCAGCCCGCTGGGAGAGAGCAAGCTGTACCTCTGCAGCCCACAGAGGATCGCAATCACGGTGGAGCAGCCCGTGAAGGACCACCGCAAGGCAGAGATGGACATGCAGCCTGTGAAGGACCATGACAAGGCAGAGATGGACCTGCCGCTCATGAAGGACCCCATGCCAGGGTGTCCTGCTCCCAAAGAAGACTGTGACTCTGTGGGCAGCCCATGCTGAGTCAATGGATTCGTGAGGGACTGCTCCTTGCAGGAATGACTCATGTCAGAGTGGTTCATGAGGGACTGTCTGCCGTGGGAGAGACGCTGCGCTGGAGCAGGGGAAGCCTGTGAGGAGCCCTCCCCGCATGAGGAGGAAGGAGCAGCAGAGACAATCTTTGGTGAACTGACTGCACCCCCCATTCCCTGTGCCCCTGCACTGCTGAGACATCGTGACTTTAGCCCGGGAAGGAGGGAGGAGTGGGGGAAGGGTACTTATTTTTGGTTTAAGATCCAGCTTTTAGCGTCTCCTTATCCTACTCCTACTGATGATAATTGGTGAGTGAATCCTCCCTGTCCTTGTTTTGTTACATTTTCTCTTCGTCCCACTGGGGAGGTGTAGGAGACAAAAAGACAAAAAAGATGTCTCAAAGTTCACAGCTTCTGCCTACCTGACAGGTGACAGGCTGCTGGCATATCTGCCAAAGGGTGGGTGCTGTTTTGTTATCAGAACAGCCAGAAACAAGACAGCTTGCAAGGAAACTTGAGCGAGCTTGTTGTGATGCTAAACCAAACGCTGCCCCAAGCACAAAGGCTGAAAAGGCCGGTATAACGGCCATGTAACGACCTGTCAAACCAAACTAAGGCGACCACTGTGCTGATAGGTGGAACTGCTAGTCTGACAGCTTGAACTGCCACAATAAGGCGCTGGTGTATGGCATTTGACCTCGTTTGTGTGTTAACAGTAGGAACCTCCCGGACAGGCAACCTGGCCAGGACATAACAGGAGGGAGGAGTAAGCGAGCAGTTGTGTGGTGCTTTGCTGCTGGCTAGGCCTAAACCACAACACTATTGAACATAAAAATGGCAGTAGTTCTTTCAATGGATGGTTTCAGGTATGGCGTAGGTGCTCATATCTGTAGTGAGATTAAGGTCGACATTTTTCTGTCATGATTATTTCCCTGTAACTGAAAGGTATGTAAGGTCCAGGGGCGTTACTGCAGTCTTGAGACTCTTCACTATTTCCCCATGTTTGTTGGTACTTGTTTCTGTCTTTTGATAGATCAGGTAATCTGTTTTGAATTAGCATTATCCTTTTATTTTCCTGCTGCTAGTTTATTTTCTAATCTCTGCTTTTCAGTCCTCCTCACTTTTCTTTTTTGTTTTTGAGAGTCTTTTGTCTGATCATTTCACGTTCTATCTTGAACAGAATATGAACCTCAAGCAATATTCAAATTCATTACAGCTTTACACCTGGGGATGTTTAAATGGTTTGCAAACTAGGTGAAACAAATGCTGTAGCATCCCTTGTGACTCACAGTTGATCCTATCAGATGGTAGTTTATTTTAGAATCTGAAAAAACATGTCTTTATAGATGAAATTTGAAACTTGTTTTAGAACTTGCATCTCATGCCTTATCAGGGCAAATAACTAAGCCTACCAAACTGAAAAGAGACTCCCTTTACCATTGTATATTTGGGATCTGTATATATAAATCAAACAAATAGTAGTGATCTAGTGTGTGACATGGCTGCTTGCTCATGTAGAACAGAATATATACATTTTTTGAGCTTCTACTAACATAATAAATGAAATCAGAAGCTGAAAATCTGTTTCTGAGTGTTAGCAGTAAAATAAAATTAGCTAATCCATTTAATATACTAAGGTGTCTTTTGACTGTGCAGACACAAGAGATGTAGAAAATGTGCCTTGTGTTTTCATTTCATCTAGGTGCCTGTATCTGTTATAGTCAAACACAAAAGATAAGGTTCCTGTACTGAGAAAACAAAACCATTACAATAATCTTAAGGTTTTTCAGGCATATATACACACATACACACAGGAAAAAAGGAGGAGGAAAAAAGTTGTTATCCATTTGTTTGCCTATCATGTTTGATTTGTATCATTGTAGATATATTTGATACATACTGCTTCATAAAACTCAAAACATCAAAAATTCTTAGATAAAATCTTGAACTGTTGACTAAACCAAATTTCTGTAATTTATACTCTTTTTCTATTCACATTCATTGGCAGTTTTTAAATGTTATCATGAAGTACAGAGCAAGTAAAGAATATCGGATGCAATCTATATCCCCGTAGATCTATATCCCCCTAGATCTAACTCTGTATCCCATGCAAGGGGAGACCTGTAAGCCACAGAATTCAGTCCACATCTGCCTGACACCAAAATTTAGCTCCCTANGTCTGGGTTTTAGTCATGTAATGTTTTAAAGCATATCTTTTATTTCTTTTTTCAGTTGGTAATTTGCTTATTAGTAAAGAGGTGTCAGACATGACAGAAGGAATTTCTCCTGAAAACCATTGTAATCAAAAGTGAATGAAGTCATGAAGCACACTTCACAATCCCCAAGGGACAGTTTCATTCCATAAGACTGGGACATAGGAATGGATTTTAACTTTCCTAAGTTTTTTTCTTCCCTAAGTGTTTAATAAACTACTTTTTAGAACTACCTTGCTGTATTACTCGGGGAATAAGTGGTTGTGAAAACTTGAGTTCGACATACATCATATCCTGCCTAAATTAAGAAGTATCTCTGAGGGTTTTGTCTTTATAGAAGTTGTAAAAATGACTGCAGATTGTGTGGGCTGAACCGGCTGTAAATTAGATCTCTCAGGTACAACTATCAGTGTAACTACGGAAGCACAGAACCCCAAGCAGGAAAAGAGGCGGACCCAGCAAGCCAGATTACAACACTACTGTGGCACGTGAACTGTATTGACATGGTGCTTGAACAAGCTACTTGAAAACTAGCTCAGATATTTGCAAAGAAAAGCTGAATAAATATATTTCTGAGATTTCTACTACTTCGATAAGAGTTGATATAAATTGCATAACACCACTGAAGTCAGGTGATTTATATCCAACCATGATCATATCATAGTCTATGAGCTGTTTGAAACTACTGAGGTGGTGTATTCCATTACTCCATCCTTTTGGGACAGTAGTGATGACAAAAGAACAATGTTGAATATAGATTCAAAATCAAGTGTCATCACTGAGGCAGAAAAATAGAAAAAAAATTACAGATATGGAGTATTTAAAATGTCTGTTAGGAACAGATATATATGATAAGTAAAACGAGATGAATAGAAGTTGGTGGGGAACACTATTTTCTCCATATTGGAAATCTTCATAAAAGTAACATTTCCTCTCCCCAACAAAATGCTGAATAAAATGTGAAGTATAACTGAATAGTACTGAAAGATGTGAAAGGCAAGGCCACGTTGATTTTAGTAAACATAAAAAGGGAGACCATTCTGGGAGTAGGAATCAAATACCACAAAAACAAGCAAGTATACAACAGAAAAGATCTACAGTGTGTCTTACCATTAGATAACTGTACAACCTTGGATACAAGCAGAGGGGTTAACTGAAACATACAGGTTTTCAAATGTCTGTTCAATAAGCAATGTGGAACAAAAACTGTTTCATTTCGATATGTACACAAAGATTAAACCAGATATAAATTTCTATTACCTCAGCTTGTTTCTCAAAAATGTCATTGGAAGATCCTTCTGGCATTTCAAGAGAAATATAATGATTTACTAACTTATGCATAGCACAGTCATTACTGCTAGCTTGCATGGGATAAAATATTGATAGTTGTTGGCCTGCCTGTAATCAGTTTATCTATCAAAATATAAGGGGAATAAATCCACAAAAATCCACAGTTCTTTAAGCTTCTGATAAATTGGAATTAGGAGATAAGAGCGTAGTGATTCCCTTACCTTTCTGCTTGGTTCCTCAATCAGGGTGAAGAAAGCTGTCCAGACAGTAGATGATGTGCAATTGTGCTAAATTATGTACCTTGCTTTCAGAATGCTAACTCACTGAAACAATTATGTCCTCCTGAAAGGCAGCTTGTTCTAAAGCTGAAAAGTCAAAATACAGTTGGCGTAAACTCCTAGGTTTATCTTGCCAATGTTGCCTTTTGCTAGTAGCAGTCAAGAGACATATTTACTGATGGTTATTTGCCAATAAACATGACGTGCTCATCTTGCTAACTTCGTCTATTGTCCTGAGTGATATGTTACAGATACTGGCAAGATAACTTATCTGTGATGTAGTTGTGACAATCTCCCTGGTGTCATTGGAGTGAGTAGGTGCTAACCTTTGTATAGCTGCAGCTGGGAAATGATAATATTCTCCTTCCAGCATTTCTAAAGCTGAAAAACTGAGGTAGAAATATTCTCTTTCTCTTTTTTGGTCCTTCTTTCTTTTTCTTTCCTAATCACAACATGGAGAATTAAATAATGCAAAATCTAGGAAATGTTTGGACCTCAAAGTCTTAGCTGATAAACATTCATGTCTTCTAAAGTTTAGAACAACACATCTTTTTCTTGAGGTACACTGTGGTACTAAGGTAAAATATGTTTATAATAAGCCTAAAAAGAAATTAAAGCAATGCCTATAATAGTAAATTTGATGACCTTGAGACCATCCTTTGGGTACAAACAGGACAAAGTGACCCAGATCAATACTTCTACACTTTCTTATCCTGTGATTGTCCACTACTTTCTATCTTTGAAAGCTTCTGTGGTATTTAAGTTATATCTCCAAGGCTCCTGGGGTCCTTAAGCCATGCTTGTGAGTATGCTTAAGGTGAAATCCATCTAGCTGGGGCTGAATAGGTTGATGACCATCTGAACTCTAAATTTTTTCAAGTTCTCTGAGCAGGGTGTTTCCCTACCTATTAACTTCTGCTGAGCCTAACACAGTAGAATATGTCAGAACATTGTATTTGGTTCATCTCAAAGCACAGCAGGAAAGGTCATTTTCACTCAAAAACTCAGTTGATGATAAAGGTGGTGCCTGTCCTTTCCATCTTCTTATGCAAGTACAATGGACTATTAACACTCATGAAATACAGAAGAGTTGGTTTATTTTTTTAAAAAGTCAAAATGTTTAATCTTTGAGGTCAAAAAATGTATCACGTGTAGCTTAAAAAGCAAACAGATCTGCTTACACTTTGCATGCTGAAACCCATAAACGACTATTTGTGTTGGGTCTCTGTGTCAGTGCTTTGATAGCAGAGGAAGGGGCTACACAGGCTGGTGGCTCCTGTAAGAAGCCGCTCAGAGCTCCCCCAGCTCCAAGTCGGCCCCACCTGGGGCTGCGGCTGAGCCGTTCAGAGATAGATGCACCTCTGCCATAAGGTATTTGAGAAGGGGACAGAGGAGTGGTCATTGAGACCTGCAGCAGAGGAAGGAGGGGGAGGTGAGAGAAACACCTATGCAGATACTGGGAGGCAGTGAGAAAGGAGACGGAGGAGGCAGGTGGAGTGGAGATTCCCCTGCAGCCCGCTGGGAGAGAGCAAGCTGTACCTCTGCAGCCCACAGAGGATCGCAATCACGGTGGAGCAGCCCGTGAAGGACCACCGCAAGGCAGAGATGGACATGCAGCCTGTGAAGGACCATGACAAGGCAGAGATGGACCTGCCGCTCATGAAGGACCCCATGCCAGGGTGTCCTGCTCCCAAAGAAGACTGTGACTCTGTGGGCAGCCCATGCTGAGTCAATGGATTCGTGAGGGACTGCTCCTTGCAGGAATGACTCATGTCAGAGTGGTTCATGAGGGACTGTCTGCCGTGGGAGAGACGCTGCGCTGGAGCAGGGGAAGCCTGTGAGGAGCCCTCCCCGCATGAGGAGGAAGGAGCAGCAGAGACAATCTTTGGTGAACTGACTGCACCCCCCATTCCCTGTGCCCCTGCACTGCTGAGACATCGTGACTTTAGCCCGGGAAGGAGGGAGGAGTGGGGGAAGGGTACTTATTTTTGGTTTAAGATCCAGCTTTTAGCGTCTCCTTATCCTACTCCTACTGATGATAATTGGTGAGTGAATCCTCCCTGTCCTTGTTTTGTTACATTTTCTCTTCGTCCCACTGGGGAGGTGTAGGAGACAAAAAGACAAAAAAGATGTCTCAAAGTTCACAGCTTCTGCCTACCTGACAGGTGACAGGCTGCTGGCATATCTGCCAAAGGGTGGGTGCTGTTTTGTTATCAGAACAGCCAGAAACAAGACAGCTTGCAAGGAAACTTGAGCGAGCTTGTTGTGATGCTAAACCAAACGCTGCCCCAAGCACAAAGGCTGAAAAGGCCGGTATAACGGCCATGTAACGACCTGTCAAACCAAACTAAGGCGACCACTGTGCTGATAGGTGGAACTGCTAGTCTGACAGCTTGAACTGCCACAATAAGGCGCTGGTGTATGGCATTTGACCTCGTTTGTGTGTTAACAGTAGGAACCTCCCGGACAGGCAACCTGGCCAGGACATAACAGGAGGGAGGAGTAAGCGAGCAGTTGTGTGGTGCTTTGCTGCTGGCTAGGCCTAAACCACAACACTATTGAACATAAAAATGGCAGTAGTTCTTTCAATGGATGGTTTCAGGTATGGCGTAGGTGCTCATATCTGTAGTGAGATTAAGGTCGACATTTTTCTGTCATGATTATTTCCCTGTAACTGAAAGGTATGTAAGGTCCAGGGGCGTTACTGCAGTCTTGAGACTCTTCACTATTTCCCCATGTTTGTTGGTACTTGTTTCTGTCTTTTGATAGATCAGGTAATCTGTTTTGAATTAGCATTATCCTTTTATTTTCCTGCTGCTAGTTTATTTTCTAATCTCTGCTTTTCAGTCCTCCTCACTTTTCTTTTTTGTTTTTGAGAGTCTTTTGTCTGATCATTTCACGTTCTATCTTGAACAGAATATGAACCTCAAGCAATATTCAAATTCATTACAGCTTTACACCTGGGGATGTTTAAATGGTTTGCAAACTAGGTGAAACAAATGCTGTAGCATCCCTTGTGACTCACAGTTGATCCTATCAGATGGTAGTTTATTTTAGAATCTGAAAAAACATGTCTTTATAGATGAAATTTGAAACTTGTTTTAGAACTTGCATCTCATGCCTTATCAGGGCAAATAACTAAGCCTACCAAACTGAAAAGAGACTCCCTTTACCATTGTATATTTGGGATCTGTATATATAAATCAAACAAATAGTAGTGATCTAGTGTGTGACATGGCTGCTTGCTCATGTAGAACAGAATATATACATTTTTTGAGCTTCTACTAACATAATAAATGAAATCAGAAGCTGAAAATCTGTTTCTGAGTGTTAGCAGTAAAATAAAATTAGCTAATCCATTTAATATACTAAGGTGTCTTTTGACTGTGCAGACACAAGAGATGTAGAAAATGTGCCTTGTGTTTTCATTTCATCTAGGTGCCTGTATCTGTTATAGTCAAACACAAAAGATAAGGTTCCTGTACTGAGAAAACAAAACCATTACAATAATCTTAAGGTTTTTCAGGCATATATACACACATACACACAGGAAAAAAGGAGGAGGAAAAAAGTTGTTATCCATTTGTTTGCCTATCATGTTTGATTTGTATCATTGTAGATATATTTGATACATACTGCTTCATAAAACTCAAAACATCAAAAATTCTTAGATAAAATCTTGAACTGTTGACTAAACCAAATTTCTGTAATTTATACTCTTTTTCTATTCACATTCATTGGCAGTTTTTAAATGTTATCATGAAGTACAGAGCAAGTAAAGAATATCGGATGCAATCTATATCCCCGTAGATCTATATCCCCCTAGATCTAACTCTGTATCCCATGCAAGGGGAGACCTGTAAGCCACAGAATTCAGTCCACATCTGCCTGACACCAAAATTTAGCTCCCTACAGAGCATTAGTAGGTACTAATGAGGCCATTAGTAGTTTCATTACTCACAGATTTAACATTAGAATTCTCCTCAAATATATAAATCTATCTCAAAAGAATTGAAGCAATCTTGAGCCTCCTCTTCAAGATGAGAAGCTGTTTGGTAAATATAATCTTCGCTTGCTTGATGGAATCGTTCTCTATTATCAAGCTAATTTTGCCTTCGCAGACTATTTAAATAGTCTCAGTATAAGAAATTTTCTTTCTTTGTAGAGTGACTAATATCAATGTTTCTTCCCAGTAGCATGTTTGTTAAACCTGTGATTTACACATTTACCTCTATTACTTCTATAACACACAGGGCGTGATTATTGTTTACACAATGGCCATTGTATACTAAATTGTGTAACTAAAAATGAAGTCTTCAGGTTGATGTAATTTGCATTACACAGCCTAAAAGTTCACATAAATTGCCTCGGTAGCATAGTGCAAAGAATTTCTTTGTAAATGAGAAATCAAATTCATGATGTTTGTAGAAATTAACTAGCACCTGTTGTTGTTCTTGTTGTTTTGTTGTTGGTTTTGTGTCATACTCTTAATTTTTGACTCCAGCAATAAACAATTTGGGTCAAAACACTCTTTTATGGCTTAATGTGAGTAAAACCTACTGTGAAGAGGAGTTCTGTAATTTTATAGCACACATAAAGATATCCCTTAATGTGTTTCTGTAGTGAATTCACCAAACCTGAAGAAAATCTATATTCTCACTTGCATCTTTTTTGTGTTCTTATATTTCAAAGATAGCTCAGAAAGAAAACTCTTCTAAGTCTATACACAAATTAACCACATTCACTGCTGTGACAGTTTCAGTAAGTGCTGAAGAACCCCTTGTTTCTCAAAATGAAGGGTGGAAGGATACATTTAAGCATTTAAGCCTGAGTTTTCATAGAATCACAGAATCATAGAATGGTAGGGGTTGGAAGGGACCTCTAGAGATCATCTAGTCCAACTCCCCTGCTAAAACAGGTTAGCCCAGAGCAGGTTGCACAGGAACATGTCCAGGAGGGTTTTGAGTATCTGCAGAGGAGACTCCACAACCTCTCTGGGCAGCCTGTTCCAGTGCTCTGTTACCCTCACAGTAAAGAAGTTCTTCCTCATGTTCAGGTGGAACTTCCTGTGTTGCTGTTTGTGCTGCTGTCCCTTTTCCTGTTGCTGGACATCATTGACATGTAGTCATACTTTTCATAAGATGAAACATTCTCTTATATTTTCCATGAAAATATTTTTTGAAGTTTAACTTTTCAGTCATGTTAATGTTTTCCACAAAATTGGATTCTGTTTTTTTGACAACCCTCCTTAATACTTTCCAGGTCTGAACATTTCCGGGTCTGACATGTTTTTTGGGGTCATGGTCTGACCTAAAAATTCTCCTTTCTCTTGGACACAAGAGAGAAACTTGATGTGTTCTTTTTGTTTGCACTTTGATCCTTGCCTTTTTTTAGCATCACTGATGGTACTGAACTGTATTTATGACGTCAGTTATAACCACATTCTTTTACGATTCTGAAACTCTTTTCTGAGAATATGGTCTCAGAAATATTATTAAAGAAGACTTTTAATGTGTTTTTTATCTCAAGCAACATTTTATTGATTCCCTTTCAGGAGCAATGGTGATGTATCTGTATTTATTTCAGAACAATAATAATACCCAGAAATGGAGTTATGCATAGCAGTGAAATTAATCAGTACTACAGCCATACTCACTGGTACAGAAGAATCTTACAGATGATACTTTGCAATATCAAACTGCAACATACCTTTCAAGAAAAAAAAAAACACAGAAAATAGAAACCTGTTCTTTTCAGGGATAGAGGAATTTCAAAAGGAACAGAATTTTGAATGGAATTAACTGGAACTTTAAAATGTTTAGAAAACCTCTCCAAACTTAACTGAATGATCTAACTTCCAATAAACAGATTTCTTGTTAGGATTCTAAGCCTCTGGATGACTCCAAGTACAGACAGCAAAGGGCATGAGCTGACTGTTTTGTGACATATTAGAACACCTACCTATGGAGGGAAAATTAAAAATAATTTTGACCTTCATCAAGTAGTGGGTCTTGTTTGACTGCATTTTAAGTATGAAGAAAATTACTTTTTATTTTAAATGAAGGAGTTAATTGGGTCCAAAATTATAATAGATATAGCAATAAAGCAATAGCTATGTTTTGGGGGGTTTTTGGTTTGAGTTTTGGATTTTTTTTAGTTGATTTTATGAAAAAAAAAATTACATTTTTATGAATCTTAGTGCAAATTAATGAATACACCACTAGTGGCCCCACAGCTTTTTACAATGCTAGCATTCCAGAAGATAGCCCAAAGAATACTTGTGATTTAGCAGCGAACTTTACCAACACAATAAGATGGAAGTGTAGTATCTGTTTCTGTCTCTCCATAAAGCCACAGCAGTAATACTGATTATGTTTTTGAAATAAAACAATGTTTATGCTCTAATTTTTTTTCTGTTAGTGTATTGGAGATTTAATTTCTGTGTTTTCCTTCATAAAGCTTACATTTGTATATTCCATGTTTTGTCAGATGGATGCATAACATCCCAGCGGCACAGCTTTCCATAGCCATTAATTTCCATTTCAAAGATAACAGTGGAGAAAGCCTCTAATGTAAGTTATTTCTGATTATCAGAATATCTTTGGTTTAGCTGATTTGTTGTATTTGGAATTACACAAGCTGAAGGTCTTACAGAGGTGCCCTTGCTGCATTTAATCAGATATGGACTTATTTGCTGCTGTTTAAAATGCTTGGATTATGCCTTTAGGTGCCTTGGATTGTGCCTTTAGGTGTTCCTGAATTCTTAATATTTTGCCAGCAGATTTGGAATAGAGCATCTGTTTAGTGATTTCTCTCTGTTTAAAGATACTGTAATAGATGCACAGAACTGTAAACTAATGATTCATATGAGTAAAATAACCATATAAGCAACATTTAATACTACATAGAAACAATGTATTTTTTGACAAAAGAAAGATGAACATCATTCATTGATAAGTAGAGCTAGATCTTAATCATGTTGAAGTTCCAATCTTTAAATAATTTCTCTACTTAGAAGTTCAAACATAATATTTTACAAATCTATTTCACATGGTGAAGTCTATAATGATTACATAGTTGCTGAACATGCAAGAACTTCAAAGCCGAACTTAAAATCTGAATGTTGGTATGTTTTATGATTGCTTAATTTTTTAATCTAGAAGAATAAAAAAGAACAGAAGTGATGAACTGCTTAAATAACAAGTTTTCTAAACACCTTCCAGTTTTTCTCCACACAGTGAACTGAAAATTCAAATTTCAGGAGTAAAATGCATTGTGGTTTTTAACCTACTGAAATCTGAAGTAATTAATGGTAAGATTTAATTTAAAATATTTAATATTTTATTTAGAAATTATAAAGCTATTAAGCCATGCTCAAAGACCATTCAGATCAGTAGAACAGTTGTTCTTGCTTTCCGTTTCTTTTTTGGAGAGGTCTCACATTTGCTTAGATCTTCAGGACATCCCACTGAATAATAGAACTAAACTGTAAGTTAGGCCATGTCTTTTGGTATTATAGGAGTGTTGTATTAATTTATATTAATAATGGTAAACTTGTACTATGTGTCTTATAAATCATGTAATTTATGGATTAAGAGTGGAAATAATTTTATTCCTCTATTATTACCTGACATTCTTAATGCAGTAGTTGCCAATGAAAAATAATTGTGTCAGACCTGACCTTAACACTGTTAACTATGCCATCTTTCATTCTTTGTTAGACTCACAGAATCAGAATCTAGAATAATTTCTGCTCAAGTGACCTACTGACTGGCCCCCCAGTTTGATGTCATCCATGAACTTGATGAGACTGCCTTCTGTCCCACCCTTCAGGATAATTCATGAAGTAAAACTGTGCTAGCCGCAGTACTGGGATGTCTCTAGTTACTAAGTGACAATTAAGCTTTGAATCACAAATCATAGCAGTCCTGCCGGTTTTCTGGTCTCTTTATCATCCACTTAACCAAAATTTACCTCACTATTTTGACTGTAAGGAGAGACATGAGAGACTTAAGTATGCCTAGGTATGATCAGATCCAAGCATCGTTTTGACTTTCTTACTTCCAAGAATTGGTCTCAGAGGTTTTCTCAGGGACCACTATTAGATTGAACTCTACGTACAATATAAATATAGGAATGTGAAATGCCCTATTTCTGTGTCTCCGCATACCTTCTTAGGTCCAGTAGGTCAGTGGTTAGAGAAAATGATGATCTTCTGCCTAGAAAAATCCTCTTTTTGCCAGATGTATATTCTATGTTATAAATTAATATCCCAAAGCAGTGGGAGAGTGGGAAGAGTGCTTATTTTTATTCTTTATGAAGAAAGGCGAATTCTATATTAGTTTAACTAGCAAAAGAAGTCACTATATACCATTATAATTAGACGCCTCACCCTGAAATAGGAACATGTGGATTTCAGTCATTATCCCAGTGCATATATAGATGTTTAAATATTAATTTCAGGAAAGAATGGAGCATCAATATTCCCTTGCAGATGAGTTTCCTCACATTGTGTTACAAAATCATTCATGTGTTTCTTCATTGGTCTTCCCACTGAGTGTGCAATAAGAAGTGGAGAAGGAGAGTTCAAGGGAAGCAGTGGACTGACCTAAATCCAGGACTGCACAGCATTTTGGAGAAATTTGTATTTCTCCTCTGTTTGAAGGTGAATCTTTCTTTTCTGGGAAGGTGTAGACCTGCACTAAGGTAGCAGTTTTGGCAGAACTATGACAAAGATAAATGAAACTCAAACAGTTATGTTCTTAGTCTTATAGTATTGTGATTCTATCTTATGTCTATAGAAGTTTTCTGTTTATTCTCCAAATTCTGTTGTCCAAATATCATTCCCTCAATGCATGACTTCTGGCTACTTGGCCAGATCACTTCTGCGTGACTTCTTGCTGAAATACTTCTAAATACATTTCAGTCTAATCCTTGAAAATCTTTTTAAATCAGGGAAAAAAAAGGGTTAGCTATCTTATTTACCTGATTTTCTGCTTAAAATACATTTACGGTTTTTAAAATTTCCATGTCAGTATAGAGCACAATGCAGATATGGATAAGTTCTTCGTGTATAATGGAAGAAATGAACAATCACTATCTCTAAAATTTTCTCTTTTCTTACACAACTCTGTACCTTGAAGCTTGAATCTATAATATTTGTATTCGTGACTGCTTCAACTTTAAGCAATCATTTAGGGATTTTTTTTTTAATTAAGATTTTTTTAATCTGTTTCGATATTTCACCCTATTTGAACACTTTCATAACTTTCAGTTAGAAAATTATTGGAAACTCAGATTAATCTGACATTAAGGAGTTCCTCTCCTAAATTTGTTACTAAAAAAATGCCAAGCTGTAACAACAGCTGTAACTATATCTGAAACTTGATCTGTGTTTGCAAACAAAAGAGAATTCAATGAAGCAAAAAGCATAACGGTGTTTGTGGTGGTTACCTCAGTGTTTATTTCAGAATCCTTAATTTCACTCATGGCTTCAAAGGAAACAGGATAAATACTAGTTTCCATTTTACACAGTTTTTGACAAGCAAGTAAAATATTTGCAATGACTGAATGTCATTGTTTAAATGTACTTGGAATAGTACAAATGCTGGTTTTATCTCGTGTGATGCTCTTGCTGAATAAGACCTAATGAAAACATAACATTACATGAGTTCATCAAAATTTTCAATATCTGGCCTGAATCTGAACTCTTAAAGGACGAAACTATGTTTTCATATATTTTTGCATGATTTGCCCAGTAAAATCTTCATTTCTTGTTGTAGCCTTGGGCCATTAATGCCATGAAAATANAGACCTAATGAAAACATAACATTACATGAGTTCATCAAAATTTTCAATATCTGGCCTGAATCTGAACTCTTAAAGGACGAAACTATGTTTTCATATATTTTTGCATGATTTGCCCAGTAAAATCTTCATTTCTTGTTGTAGCCTTGGGCCATTAATGCCATGAAAATACTAAAGAGTAAGAGTACAACGAGGTGTTTTTCTGACTATGTAGCATTCTTCCAGAAAACAAGAAATTTCATTTTCTCTAGAAACTGAAGCACAAAGTCATTTTGATATAAAAAAAAATTCCTGTTTCTAAGTACAGTACTTTATTCTAGTTTACTTATGGATCTGTGTTTGTTGTTAGATGTAGATTATTGTTATCATTTCCTCCTGTGAGAAGCTACTTCTGTTGAATTTGGAGGTAATGGAATACATAATAGTGAAAATGAAAATTAGAGTAAAACAGAAGTAATAGAAATAGAAAAGAGGCATAATACCATACAAATAATAACAAAGATTTCCAAATATGAACATAGAAGGAATTAAAAAGTCTATTGTAATAGACTTACAGTAACTGTATGGAAAGATTAACAAGAGTGATGATTTTTTAAGATGGAATACCTAATTGAAGGTACAATGGAAAAACACAAAAACAACAAAACAAGTAAAAACATTAGAAAACTGAAGTTGTAAATAATTTGGTTAATTTAGAAAACCACTATTCCTGCAGGAGAATTCTTCTGTCTCTTAGACTCCCAATTCTGCAAAATTTAAGCATAGCAGTAGTGCCATTGTTTTTAATTTTTGAGTACATGTTAGACACTCAAATGGTGCCCTGGGAACAGTTTATCCATAGATCCAGTGATCGAAAGCTTTAAACTAAGCATCTTCCATGACCTGAAAAGGCAGTGTGAAACTTATGTACAAATACCATTGTCGTTATTAAATAGATGTTAATAACAAGTAGCTTAAAAAATTATATATTAAAATATTTATATATTAAAAAATATATATCCTTAACTATATTTTTATCAATAAGATACAGAAAAGAATATATATGATCTATGTTCTCTTACTGTTGCTCTGTTACTTGTATTTCTGGAGTCCCTGAGTAATCAGACAATCAGAAAGTAAATACTATGTATGAGAAAGAAGTTACTAGGGCTTTCTTGAACTATGTCTGAAAAAACATCACTGATATGTTTTAAAAGAAGACTAACCTACATCTGGAGACAAAGGTACCTTTGTACAGAGAAGGTCACATTGTTTGTGAAAATGTATGCTCCACAGTTTTGATATTACCACATTAAAGAAAACAGGAACCTCCCATAGGAAATGTTGAGGTATCACACAATTTAACCATATGCATGGTGACTGCAATTGACCACAGCTAGTAGCATAAATGGATGTCACGGTTTGAGCCCAGTCAGCAGCAAAGAACCATGTGGCTGCTCGCTCATGGGTCCCCCCGATGCTGGGATGAGAAGAAAATGTAACAAAACCTGGTGGGTCAAGACAAGGACAGGGAGGATTCACTCACCAATTATGGTCGCAGACAAAACCAGACTCAATTTGAGGGAAAAATATTAGATTTAATCAGTTATCAATCAAAGCAGAATAGGATAAGGAGACACTAAAAGCTGGATCTTAAACCAAAAATAAGTACCCTTCCCCCACTCCTCCCTCCTTCCCTGGCTAAAGTCACGATGTCTCAGCAGTGCAGGGGCACAGGGAATGGGGGGTGCAGTCAGTTCCCCAAAGATTTTCTCTGCTGCTCCTTCCTCCCCAGGCAGGGAGGGCTCCTCACAGGCTTCCCCTGCTCCAGCGCAGGGTCTCGCTCACAGCAGCAGTCCCTCATGAACCACTCCGACATGAGTCCTTCCCACACGGATCAGCCACTCAGGAATGCACTGACCCAATGTGGGCTGCCCATACAGTCACATTCTGCTTCGGGAGCAGGCACCTCCCTTGGTGTGAGGTCCTTCACAGGCTGCAGGTCCCTACCTGCTCCTCCGCAGTCTGTCAAGGACTGCAGCTCCATCTCTGCTCCACTATGGCCCTTCATTGGCTTCTCCACCATGATCTGTGGACTGCAGATGGCCAACCTGCTCTTTCCCCATGGCAGAAAGGAGGACCTTTCTGCAACCTGTGGAGGATCTCACACCTCATTGCCCTCATCCACCACGATCTTCCGTGGGCTGCAGACAGAAAACCTACCCTTTCCTCCACTCTGGCATGCCTCCCCCACCTCCTTCATCACTGACTCCTGGTATCTTCATAAGTGTTTCTCTCACATCCCCCTCATCTCTCTGCTGCAGGTCTCAATGACCGTTTCTTTTTTCTGTCCCCTCCTTAAATACATTATGGCAGAGGTGCATTTATTGTCTCTAAATGGCCCAGTGTCATCCTGAGGTGGGGCTGACTTGGAGCTGTAGCCACTTCCCCTACTACCAAAGGCCTGTCACACAGACCCAATGGAAGACTATGGCAGAACATGGGGAAACAAGTCTGTAAAAACAAGTTTTCTGCCTTTTTGACCTTACTGGCATTATGTCCCAAGTTATCGCTCAGTACAAGAGATTGATTTGGCCATGAGATAGTATATGACTTGTTACAGTATGCTAAGTGTCTGAAGAGACACCTTTTTTCTCCTACTTAGGGAAGTCCTTCTAGTGCAGGAATGACTATTCTTCTTGGGATATTTGACCTTTCACATTTACATCGAAGGTCCACCTTCTGTCAGCTGTTAAAATCATTTATACATCATCATTTATATAATTTTTTTTGTCTGGTTGCGTAAGGAAAAAACAATGATCAAGTACTAATTGGAAAATACTGCATTTTACTTATCAACCGTAACATTTTTTTCTAAAGATTTTGTATTGTACTTAATTTAAATTTATGTTGTCTCTCAATATCTATTACTTAATTTAAATATCTGTTCTCCATTAGTATCTATAAAGTAAACTCTTAAAATGTGACTAGTTATATTCATAATATGGTAGGGAGTGGATGAGGTAAGAAAGCATTAGGTATCCATATCTTTCTACTCTTTTTTTTCTATTTGGAAACATTTTTGCACGTTGGTTTGTGCTGATATGAAGGAAATAAAAATATTAAGAACATCTAAAAAGAACAGCATAGATGAGTGTGACGTCTATGGTATCAACAATCAAAGAAGGACTTTTGTAATTTTAGTACAATGAGAAGCATTAGTCCATATTGATTAAACAATTAGGCTCTGGAAATTTAGAAGGAGTGACACAAATTAAACACTGACTGTTCCAAACATTATTCTGTTGTCATAAAATCTCTGCCACTAGTACCCTGCACCTTAGGTATATCTTTCCCTTATTTTTATTGTAATTAGTAAGAAAATAAAATGGTCTGTGAACTAAGACAGATTCTGGCTTACGTCACAAACATTATCAGGTTTGGTGAATTTTAATAGCTAGGAAGCATGTAAAAATAGCTTTGCTTATAATAATAATTTTAATTACCTCATAGGGAATAAGGTGAAATTTTCATACTCACTGTATTGGATTTGTGTCTGACTTTCAGTACGAGTGATTAGAGAACTAGACCAGCCTATGGTGATGGAACAGATAATAANCCTCCCTTGGTGTGAGGTCCTTCACAGGCTGCAGGTCCCTACCTGCTCCTCCGCAGTCTGTCAAGGACTGCAGCTCCATCTCTGCTCCACTATGGCCCTTCATTGGCTTCTCCACCATGATCTGTGGACTGCAGATGGCCAACCTGCTCTTTCCCCATGGCAGAAAGGAGGACCTTTCTGCAACCTGTGGAGGATCTCACACCTCATTGCCCTCATCCACCACGATCTTCCGTGGGCTGCAGACAGAAAACCTACCCTTTCCTCCACTCTGGCATGCCTCCCCCACCTCCTTCATCACTGACTCCTGGTATCTTCATAAGTGTTTCTCTCACATCCCCCTCATCTCTCTGCTGCAGGTCTCAATGACCGTTTCTTTTTTCTGTCCCCTCCTTAAATACATTATGGCAGAGGTGCATTTATTGTCTCTAAATGGCCCAGTGTCATCCTGAGGTGGGGCTGACTTGGAGCTGTAGCCACTTCCCCTACTACCAAAGGCCTGTCACACAGACCCAATGGAAGACTATGGCAGAACATGGGGAAACAAGTCTGTAAAAACAAGTTTTCTGCCTTTTTGACCTTACTGGCATTATGTCCCAAGTTATCGCTCAGTACAAGAGATTGATTTGGCCATGAGATAGTATATGACTTGTTACAGTATGCTAAGTGTCTGAAGAGACACCTTTTTTCTCCTACTTAGGGAAGTCCTTCTAGTGCAGGAATGACTATTCTTCTTGGGATATTTGACCTTTCACATTTACATCGAAGGTCCACCTTCTGTCAGCTGTTAAAATCATTTATACATCATCATTTATATAATTTTTTTTGTCTGGTTGCGTAAGGAAAAAACAATGATCAAGTACTAATTGGAAAATACTGCATTTTACTTATCAACCGTAACATTTTTTTCTAAAGATTTTGTATTGTACTTAATTTAAATTTATGTTGTCTCTCAATATCTATTACTTAATTTAAATATCTGTTCTCCATTAGTATCTATAAAGTAAACTCTTAAAATGTGACTAGTTATATTCATAATATGGTAGGGAGTGGATGAGGTAAGAAAGCATTAGGTATCCATATCTTTCTACTCTTTTTTTTCTATTTGGAAACATTTTTGCACGTTGGTTTGTGCTGATATGAAGGAAATAAAAATATTAAGAACATCTAAAAAGAACAGCATAGATGAGTGTGACGTCTATGGTATCAACAATCAAAGAAGGACTTTTGTAATTTTAGTACAATGAGAAGCATTAGTCCATATTGATTAAACAATTAGGCTCTGGAAATTTAGAAGGAGTGACACAAATTAAACACTGACTGTTCCAAACATTATTCTGTTGTCATAAAATCTCTGCCACTAGTACCCTGCACCTTAGGTATATCTTTCCCTTATTTTTATTGTAATTAGTAAGAAAATAAAATGGTCTGTGAACTAAGACAGATTCTGGCTTACGTCACAAACATTATCAGGTTTGGTGAATTTTAATAGCTAGGAAGCATGTAAAAATAGCTTTGCTTATAATAATAATTTTAATTACCTCATAGGGAATAAGGTGAAATTTTCATACTCACTGTATTGGATTTGTGTCTGACTTTCAGTACGAGTGATTAGAGAACTAGACCAGCCTATGGTGATGGAACAGATAATAAAAGTTAAATACAGTACAAAAGTATTCTTTTCTTAAGATTGAATCTTACTAAGAGGAATATAAGATATACTAACATTTTCTCTGACAGCATATTCAACTTGGGATATTGACTGAAAGGAGAGTTAAAAGTAGAAATTGGTCCCTTTTGCAGAACCACTGTTTCTTAAATTGTATGCAATATGTCTATTAAGATAATATTTATAACACCCTAAAGACACAGTGAAACGTGGTTGGATGACTGCACAGTTAAAACATAGGTTTGCCTTTGTCAGTTACCAATGTGGACACAGCAAATTTTATTGTAAGGAATACCCTTATGCCTGCTTAAGGATAGAAGCATACCCTAGTCTGTCTTCTTACTCTTACTTGATTTTTTGCAATATTTCAGGAACTGTTCTTAAATTCTTATGCCACTTAGATATCAGTTTAATTTATTCCTTATTTTCTTTTAAATCCCTCTTCTTATTTTTTTCTGTATCTCAAACAACTTTCCTTTTTCTTATAGTTAGAACTGCACTCTGACATTAAGCATTTGCAGCTAGCCGCAGTCAGTGATTTACTATAATAGTAGGCACAGAATAAATACCTACTACAATAGAAGTGAATATAAAGTCAAAAGTGACATTTTCATGATTGTTTACTTTGTAATGATCATAGAATCATAGAATGGTAGGGGTTGGAAGGGACCTCTAGAGATCATCTAGTCCAACCCCCCTGCTAAAGCAGGTTAGCCTAGAGCAGGTTGCACAGGAATGCATCCAGGTGGGTTTTGAATATCTCCAGAGGAGGAGACTCCACAACCTCTCTGGGCAGCCTGTTCCAGTGCTCTGTTACCCTCACAGTAAAGAAGTTCCTCCTCATGTTCAGGTGGAACTTCCTGTGTTCCAGTTTGTGCCCATTGCCCCTTGTCCTGTCACTGGGCACCAGTGATGCCTCTATAACTGCTCAAATGGAAACATTTTCTCAGAGAAATCAAAATGTCAAAACTTTTCAAAAACTATTGAATTTTTGTTTAGCTATGTATATATGGAAATAGACATTTATGATATGAATTACTACTCAAAACCAAGCCATTCATCTAATGTGTGTTATAACTTAATTCAAAACTAAATATTCCCACGTTTCAGGTATAAAGGGAACAACATTGTAAAAATTTTCCACCCAATGTTATATGAATAATTCAAATACTAGAGACTTATGTTCATACTTATTCTATAACACTTAAATACAAGTTAGATTCATTTTGTTATAGTTTTATGTAAATCTGAGCCCATAAGATCATGTCTATACTTGATCACACAGAATGTTTTTCTCAAAAGCTCATTTACTGTGGTGGTGGTAAAGTGCACGCTGGAGTTATAGTATTGATAAGAACTACAATATTCCAAAATTTTATGTTTAATTTGGGTAGGCCAGGTAATTTCCTCTTATTTTCTGTTATTTTATTGCTACTGGAATAAAAGGAATGTGGAAGTACTTATTATGGCTGCCCCTTTTAATCCACCTCTGTGACTCAGAGTTTTCAGCTACTTCTTTTAGAAACCGTTTTTGTGTTTTCAAATTTCTCCACTATTGCTGTACTACTGTCCTGATAACATAACTATTTTGTACTGGATTCAAGTATTACTTAATCATTGCATAAGGGGTTACACAACATTTTTGCTATTCATCTCTGGCTGAAGCTCAACTTTTCTAGAAAATCACTTACTGTTCAAATTAGGATTGTAAATTAAATGACCACTGTATTAATGCATCAAAAGNCCACCTCTGTGACTCAGAGTTTTCAGCTACTTCTTTTAGAAACCGTTTTTGTGTTTTCAAATTTCTCCACTATTGCTGTACTACTGTCCTGATAACATAACTATTTTGTACTGGATTCAAGTATTACATTAATCATTGCGTAAGGGGTTACACAACATTTTTGCTATTCATCTCTTTTTTGCTATTCATCTCTGGCTGAAGCTCAACTTTTCTAGAAAATCACTTACTGTTCAAATTAGGATTGTAAATTAAATGACCACTGTATTAATGCATCAAAAGATTTGGTAATCATTCTGTTGCATTTTCTGAAACAAAGTTCTTGAAAAAACATTTTTCTGATTTTGCCTACAACCTCTTGTTTTCTATCTATTCAGACAATAAAATACTCTAATAGAGTAAGAAATCAGAAATATTAAACAAAAAAATAACTATCATAACAAAATAAAAAGATGCAAAAAGTTCATAAATATAGATACTGATATACAGTATATTTGGGAATAAAAAAAGGAAGCAGATTCTGTTGCAATACAAATAATTAATAATGAAAATGCAAATTATAAGTACTACAGAAGAGGGAAAAGTCAACAAAAGTAAGTCATTATTAATACAAATCCCTCCATTTGAATGTGTAATCTGATTTATAATACTGTTTTCAAAGACATTGAGCACCAGTAACTTCATTTAAATTGTAGGTGTTGAGTAAAATGGAAGGTCAAGTTGAGTTTGCTTGATATGGACAGATTTAAATATTTAATGCAAATACACAGCTTCTAAAACTTTGATCTAAATAGAATGTCACTTTATTATAAAGAAGGATAAATAGAACAAGAGGAAAACAGAGTAAGAAGAATGTGTGCACACCTGGTATCTACTTAGGCAGGTTTTTTGCCTAAAACTTATTTCTTCACTGTCCAAAAACTTCTGTCACGATTTTCTGATTGAGTTAGGAGTTTTTAAAAGAAGATTTGAAAAGTTCAGGGGATGTTCAAGACACAGAATCTCTGATAAAATGTTTCATATTCTTATATTCCATGTCGCGAAGTTACATTTTCTTTTATTTTCTATTATCTGTGTGAAAAGGGTAAATTTCAGGATCTCACATACTGAGGAAGTATCTGGATGAAAGTAAGTGGTGTGTACTTACGGAATCTCTTCTGCCTGAATGTTTCTTAATGATAGACTATTTTACAGTCAACAGAAAATTAATAGTGTGTCACATCCCTAGGGTGGGAAAGGAATCGAGGTTACTGATTAAAAATAGAACCAGTCATTCTCCTTTACCATATAGGATGTTATCAAAATTGTCATATATTTAGTGATCAGAAGGCAGTTGATGTATGTCATGGAGAGGAGAATCTGTGGCAACTCTTGAACAAACAACAAAATTCACAAAGTTTCCATGGAATAATGGGTGGAACTGGTCTGGCCAAACTCACAAATCTCAGGATGATCTGATACAGTAAAACATAAAAGGCCTTAGCAAGTTGTATCTTTGAATTTCTGGTGATTACCCAGTAGACCACATTCAAGAACAATTCTTCTGCCAAGCCAGTAACTCTAGCAAAAAAAAAAATTACTACACAACTAGAAGTCATACTTTGACCAGTTTAGTAGCCATAATTCCAAGTCAGTGTTCTAAAGTAATTTTGATAATGCACCAATGATATTGCCTTAATTAATAGATATTAATAGCAAATAGTTAGCAAAGCATCTTAGATAGTTATATGTATGCATGTATGTGTACATCTATGTATACCTAATTAGATTATGTTAAGAACACATTGCATTATGTTGTAAAGAAGTCACATCTTAAAGGCTGACAATAGAAATCTTGAAAGGACAACCACCCGTTGACACTAGCATGTCAGAGGTATAAACACAAATCGTCAGTAGTCAGTTAGTGGTTTTACCACTGATAAAACTGATTTTGAAGGTGAGAAAGGGAATAAGGGAAAAATATCCAACGTAAGTAAAACTGACCATATATAGTAAAATTTGAATAGAACATGGACTTTAAGGCCCAGTAAGGAAAGATCAAGTAGATGGAACATGTTAGCAAATGTATGAAAGCAATCCCAAAAGAACACAAACATAAGGAGGAGTAGGCTCCCCCTTCAATGTCATGCCCCTCCCAGAAAAGAACTAGGGATACTGAGGACTCACTGTAACCCTCAATCTTCTTCACCATTGACCATAGGACACTGATGTGCAGTGAAAGTGAAAACGTAAAACCAAAGCTTCTGTATTGCTTTTAAATATATTGTTGGGAATGAGATAAATAGTTGGATAATTTGTCCTGTAAGTACTAGTAACATTTTAATTGGAGTAATAATTATTCTTTTATAGGACTGTGAGGACATTAATTAGACCACCAATAGATTCTTGACTTTGCATATAAGGTGTGATTTTTTTAGCTTATATAAACTACAAAGTGTTTTGTCAAGTACCACACTCTTAAGTCTTGTTTATAGTTTGGATGCATCAGCAGAACTCAGAAATTTTCTTTGTATTACTCTGGAAAGTCTTACTAGGTCTCCAGACTCTCCTTAAAGAGCACCTGAGGTGCTTAACAGAGTGCTTGCATCCACATTCCATGAAGTAAAAGGCTCTGGTTTAAAACAAAAAGGAGTTAACACCTCAATTTTAAACATGAGATAGGGCTTTAAATTCTTAACAATTGTTACAGATTGAGTTCCATATTTTCTAGTGATTTATGTAGAAAGAGATGGTCTTGTTCATATTAAAAGGATAAACTAATTCAGCAAAGTAAAACAGATTATTTCAAAATCAGGCTATGTACTTAACTATAAGGATCATCTAGGCTTATATATAAGTAGCCCTGCAAAGAGTTCTAAGTCAGCAAAGTAGGAAAGGGTGACCTTTAAAGGATGTCCCTAGATCAATTTTCCACAACTCTGGGAAAACAAAGTTCTTTGAAAAAAATTTTTGAAAGTCTAATAGCTTCAAGTAAAATTTGCAGTTACGTCAAAAAAATTGATAAAATTTTCTATAAGAGAAATGATGAAATTATTCTATGATAATGTAAAAATTCCACAGTGTATATTAACAATATATTCATAATTTAATATATATAATTCATATTTAAATGGATAATTAATAGTGTGTATATATATAAAAATATGCCATATTCTCTAATTATAAAGTAAGTGTGCAGAATTTTATTGGAAATTTAAAGTACCAACTCATAAGTACATATTCTTCCAAAATTCCGTTCTGTGATTCTGTGATTCTTGTTTTTGGTTGCTGTCTATTTAATATCTTTGCCTTTTGTACAATACTGTCCACAGATGATGAAAATCTGCAGGCTACGAATTGCAATTTTGCATTTACTAAACAAACCCATCATTTGGATTAAAACTTAATCAAACGAATTAATTAGAACTTTACAGAAATGTAGTTATCAGAAATCTCTGTTCAAATGAGATGATTGCAGTTGTCTTGCAACTGAACCGGCGGTGAATGATGGAATGAGGTAAAGGAGTAACAAGTTAGTGTCACTCTGTGGTGCATGAGATGAATTCTAGATTGATTTTCTCTTCCCTTTAAAATGGTTACTTAACAAAGAAACCATACAGATATAATATGAGACAAGTGGTTATGTGCACAACTTACCCTGCTTCTGAGCAATGGTCTAAACACTAAGATCAGGTTATAATATTATTAGGATTTTGTTGGTTATCCTGGCTTTTGTTCAGTTTGTTTTGTAATGAATTGGTTAGTAATGTAGAACATTTGTTTAAAAACAAAATCAAAGAACAAAATTTTATTTTTTTAGAAACTAGTGAGTTTTTCCACAACTTATGGTTAAGTACTTACTTAAATTGATCTGAAGTGTTGCTGAGGAATTGTTAACACTTAGTAAGTTTCCAGTCAAAAATGTTAAAAATAGTTAATCTTAGAGTTCATGAAAGGTGGAAAAATATATATTTTAATTTGTTTTTTTAATGTTGGCATTCTTAGCGGAAATTCCGTAATAGTCATTACATAGTTCTGGAAAACTATTAACTTTCAAAAAAAGGTTTAACTTCATGTTTATAAAATAATTTACCTAAAGCACTAATTCAAGATAAATTGGTTAAAAGAGCAAATTTGTCTTTGAAAGAATGTTTCCAGTATAAATAAGGAGAGAGAAATCTCTACTCAGAAATAGACAGTTTAATTCCTTCTATGTATGTAATAAATTCTGCAGTATAAACTGTGAATAGGATATTCATCCCATTATGTTTTTTCATTCTATACTTTCCAGATAATAACATTTGACAATCTTCAAACTATTTCTTCATTTTGAAAATAATACGAGCTTCTGATGCAACACATTTCTGGAGGCTGGTAACGTTATAAATGATAGATACTGTCACATAACAGGGAAGTTACTCAGAAGCTGTCTATAACTACAATGATTATTTAATCAAAGAGATTATAAAAATAATCTGCAACATCCTTAAACTGGTTTCGTAACATAAATTTTTTTACTATTCTTTTTTACTTTTTTGTTATTTAATATTCTGTTTATTTGAACAAACCTGCCTTTATTTGAGAGGCTTTAATTTATCTTAGAACTGAGAAACAAAATTAAGAGGCAGCCAAGTTAAGATATCTGGTGTTAAAAAACTTAATTTATGGCCTCTGTCAATTAAGTGACTTATCTCTCTTTTAATTATGACCATTTGCCTGTGTTATTAATATTGAAATAAGTTTCCCTTACTACGTGCATGATGTACATAACATGGTGGGCATCACATTTTTTGCATCTAGGAATTATTAAAAAAAAGGCATAAGGTAGAAAGAGGAATTAAAACATAAGAGGTTAAATCATCTGGAATCCTCAATGGATATCTATCCACATTCTGATAAACACAGTAGATGAAAAACTCAACTTGGACCTTGGCTGTGAAAGCCACTTCATTTAACAAACGTCTTGATTATAATATTTTTTTTAGGGAAAATAGAAAACAACAAGAATAAAGAACTTAAAAGAACAATGTATGACAAAAGATTACCAGAACTGGATGATGTTAGTATATAAAGAGAAAGAATAACAGAAAAAACAAGTAGAGTGAGAAATCATGTTTGTAAATACAAACTAAATAAAAATATATTCTGTAGGTGTCCTAGGTTCATTTGATGTTGCTTGAGTAGAAGAGACTGTGACTGTCCAAACCTGTATTTCTTATTTTATGAGCAACATCATCTTAAGAGATATTAAAACTATAATGATGCTAGAAAATATCAGTATTTCCATTAATATATTTGTTAGGCTGCCAGGATTATTATTTGAGTGAAACACAGATTTACATGAGATATTAAAAGAGATTTGGAAACCCATTTTTTTCATTCTTAAAATACACTTTCTTATGAATTAAACTAACTGTTTCAACAGAAAGAAGCAGAATAATTGTATATAAATTCTGAAAGATTACCAGGAATTTAAATAGAAACTGAAAGACTATTATTACTCTTTGATTACAACGAAAGCTGAAGGTTATACAACTGAAAGCTAAAATCCTTTTCCTCTCTATCATCTAATCAGCATTATTTTGCAAATCTGTCTGGATTCAGAAATGTGAATAAACAACATAATCGATGCTTCTTTGAGATAATGATGAGGTTATGATAAAAAAATAAAAGCTAGAAGGGCAAGAAAACGGAAATTAATTACCTGGCCATAGCCTGCTCCCTTTATGTTTTGTCAAGAACAAAACTGTGTATATGTGATCTCCAAATATAACTGCTTTCTTTGGTTCTGCAATACACTGCTTTGGTACTGTAGTCTTTTTAGTGTCAGAAAAGAATCTTTAAAATCCTGCCTCCTCAGCATGCACTTTCGAAGGCTGTTTATCATTTCCCACAGTTAATCGATCTTCTGGAAATAATGCAGCTTACAAACACTCCCAGGGAACTCGGTGCATATGATTCTCTTGTTTGCCATTGTCCTTCCTGCACACTGTGCCCACTGCACTGAAGTTCTTTCAATTCTTGTCCCTGGGAGTCAAAAGATTACAGGAAGCATCTAAGTAAACTCAATAGCTCCTAATTTTTTTTTTTTAATTTCTTGAAGTTCCAGGAATGCTTAGTAGTTGCTCAAAAAAAGTACCATGAGGAAAGAATGCTTGCATTTGATTTTTCTACAACTTCAACAATTGAACTCACTTCCTTATTTCCAATCAACATTGTAACTGGGGTTTTTTTTGTAACTTTTAACAAAATGAAGCCCTGGTGTTTTACATAATATAACCTCCTTATTATATTTGTTTTTACCAGCCACCTTGGAGGTATGTCTTCCCACATGACAATTTGTAGTTTAACTACAAATTAACTAACCTCCTATCTGGCTTGTTAAGTCCATTAATGTGTCAAATTCTTTGCTTAGTTGCATTTCTTCTGTTCTTCAAGGAAAATGAACTTATAATGAGCAGTTATCTATTGCACACAAAAATATCCCAGAGTTTAAGCAATTTTTCTGTCTCTCTTACTGGACCACTAGGTTTCATCTCACCTAAAATCGAAGCTGTCAGCTGTTTCATGGGGTAAAAAGTTAAAATCAAGTGTGCTAATAAAAAAAGGAAAGAAAGACCCATCAGAAACTTATTTCTGTGTGGCAAGAAGCTCTTTATTTTGAAAACTGAACATCAACTTGGTGATATATAACCTAATTTCTTGTTTATAGTAAGCTAAAACCGTTATTTGTCCTTATAAAGTAGTAAGGAGGAAAATCTTGTCTGATTAAAATCTTTCCACTATGGCCCATACGGACATGTATCTGAACCCAGGAGAAGACTAACCGATTTCACTGGTGCTGATTTCATTGGAACTGGTATGAAACTGATTGCGGGGTTTTTTTGCCACATAAGGCAATTTAGATGTACATACATTTAAAGACCGAAAGCAAGGCATAGCTATATTCATGCAAAAAAGAAAGGGTGCTCAATCGTGTATATAGCTGTCACTGCAAAGAAGAGAATAATCTGTTGCCCAAAGGGTTATGACATGATGTGACAAGATAGCTTATGGAAGCTCTTTTAGCTTTATGGGTCTTGTAGTTAACAATCCAACAGAGGTTATCTATGTTCATGGATCTGCGAGACATCCTTCCATGGCAATACATTTACAAGATTCAGGAAACTGTTTAAAAAATAGATTAATACACATTTGTTTGTAAATTTTGTTGAGAGGATAAATACATTAATATATGTGAAAACAATAGAACTGATCTTGAATAAACAGTATTAAAATTCACAAATTCACCCTTGTTTCCTCTTTGGCTTCTAAAATGAACTCTCAGGTCTGCTATGAGAGTAAAAAATGTTTCACAGTCTGTTCAAGTCAAGCAGTAATGGCTTGGATTGATTTAAAACAACTATTTGTCAAGAAGAGTTAGTGGTAGTAAAACTTGCTCCATCAATTAAGTGGCATATCAAAAATGAGGAATATTGTTTGAAAGTAATTTGCTGTTGACTGCAGGCAGACCAAATGATATTCAACATGAGCTTTGAAAATTAACCTTGAAGATGTACTGTGAACATTTCTTGCAGTATTTTTCATTCTGGCCTCATAAAAACAATAGACATTTAAGCATTCCCCTTTCTGAGATAAACATTATCCAAATAAGTTCAAATTTAAGTTGTTTTCTCAGGACTATCCCTACTAATTCCATATTCCTACTAACCTGTCATACATTAAGAAGACTTTTATAAAACGTGGAATTTATCATTGCTGCTTTCTTTCAGGCTATTATTTTTCTCTGAACTTTCACATTTTTTCATTAGTTTATTAAAATGAGGGGTGTAACTTTGTGATGTCAGTTCCAACGAAGACAGGGCATGCAGTAAATTGTTGTATCAGCAGATGAAATATTTTAACTGGTTATATTTCTTTTATTCTTTTAATCTCTAATAATCTCATTCTACTTTTTTTTCCTTTGTTTTTTCTTACATTTTGTGTTTGAGTCTACTGACAATTACAGAAAAGTTATCAGACATATTATTAAATATTATGGAAGAGAATTTTTCAGTTTTGTCAGTCCACCTTGTAATCCCATGACTATTTTGAAATCTCTGATAACTCTTAGGTTATTAATTCTCAATATTTTTGTAGGCAGTTCATTGTAATTAACATATTAAACCAGACATATGTAAAATGACATATTTTTTCTGTTTATTTTTTCCTCGAGATCTTCCAGTGTAATTTTTTTCAGCTCACTTGGTTGTTTCCTGTAAATATTTATGACATTTTTTTATCTTGGAGTTATTTACAAAAGGTCTCAATTTAAGATATTTACATTTACTTAATATTTAGTGTATAATTATTCTTGATATCATTAATAGAAAGGTAAACATATTTAACATCTTTCACTGAGGTGTTAGCAGGGAAAATACATTCAAATCAATCCAGTGGTTAGAGTACTGTAAATGCTGATTTGTGAAAATTTTCAATCTGTAAAGAAAGTTAGCCTATTCTTAATATTACTGCAAACATCTTAGTAAGATATGCCACAATTATCACTCAAATCCTTTGCCCATATTTCTTTCATTCAGCTGCTAGCTTTGTAATTGCTTTTAAAACATTCACATGCCACATCATGTTCTCTCTGTGCCACAGTTATTATGCCTCACATTTTGCTTTCTGTGGACTTTTGTG
Organism: Steatornis caripensis; assembly: GCA_013398225.1. NCBI lineage: Eukaryota > Metazoa > Chordata > Aves > Caprimulgiformes > Steatornithidae > Steatornis > Steatornis caripensis. The sequence continues at coordinate 70,548 of VZSC01005634.1, forward strand.
GCTTTCTTTTTATTTTCTGACGAAGATTTTTCTTTAAGGAAAGTTCAAATATGAAAAAGCTGAAGTTACTATTAATTTTTACTAAAATTTTAAATGATTATCAATTTGCTTGCCAGCTCCATAGGACTTTTACAGAGAAACTCAGAAATAATGGTTAGATGTACAGTAAATGCATCTATTAAATCCATTAACGCTCAGGAATATGACCAGTTTGAGTGGTTTGAATTCAGCTTATGAAAGTATCTATACCCACTAACTTCATTACGTTTAAAGAGAGTGTCAGTAGATTTTACACTGGGGAGAGATGAAGAGGCAACGCTGAGAAAAAGACAAATCATGTTAGATTATTCACGAATAACCAGAGAACAGGTGAGAATGATGTCACTCACTAGCACTTTGGGTAAAACATGGCAGAGTTAACTGGAATATGTGATTTTTAAAAGAGAGTGGATTCACTTGGTTACTGTCACATCCGGTATAAAAACGCAGTCTTGTGCCTGTGGCTTTTACCATACTGGTGACCAAAGCAACTAAAACGGAAAGATCAGCAGAGAATAGCAAACGTCCTGTGGGGGTTTTTTGGTTTGATTTTCTTTTCTGCACTTTAATTTCTTCCTCAAAGAGGGATAGAGAAAGGCTATGTCTGTAAGTTGTCCTAGAATATTAGCTTTCTACATCAAAATTTATTTTCATCTATTTGTTACAAAGAGCAATCTGCTTCATGTATCTATCACTGAGCTGCTTTCTGATAATCTATGTATTGTTTCAGGTAATTTTTATTTGCTCTGTGTGAAAACAGGTCTTCATTTACTGATGTAAGGATCAGACATGGAAGTACTGGGCAGATCTAGGCTTTATTTCCTTGGGCTGAGTTACTTAATCTTGATTAGAATGAAAAAGCTAATAACTTCATAACATAATGCAGGAGCAGCAGCAGCTGAATCCAGTTGCATTTGTTAACAACCAGTTCAGAATTGCCCAGTACATTAAGTGTATCTCTCTTTTGTAAGAAATAGCACATCCACTTCCCTGTTTTCTTCTCTAAACTGTTTAGAAACTGTGTTAAGCTACTTCTGTCAAGACTGGGTAAGAGGACTCAAATGAGGCAACATCATTTTGGTATAATAACTCTGCTTTCCCTCTAGCAAATCTTATCAGTCCCAGTTAGCAGTGTCAGTTAGTGTTAGCAACAAGGGAGCCACATTTTCCACATGGTACGCAGACCTCTTCAGCAGACTTCTACAGCATATATCTATGTTGTATAAGTTATTCTCCAAATCAATAGCCAGAGGAGATGAGACCTTTAAATATTAAGGCAGTTATGTCAGCACAGTCCATCTCAGCAGGAAAGCTGAGAGCCTGACAGATTTGTCTCTCTGTGATTTCCAGCCACTTCCTCACATATGTGCAAATTTTAAAGTGGTATTTTTGCAAACTTCTTCCACAACAGCTTTTTCTCTTGCCTCAATGTTTCCTGTTCACTTCTTCCTGGTCATTCTTACATTTAATGGTCCAATATTTCTTCAGAAGAAATTTCTATGACCAGATACTGGGAGAATTGGAAAGAAAACACAAAGAAAGTTCGAGGCTGCAGCCTGAGTATAGTTAACGTTGTCCCTTCTCACATTTTCTTTGGCATTTCCAGGTGCAGGTAAGTTGCTTTTAGGCACAAATCATACAGACATCTCTATTTGAGGCTTTTTCTGTCCTTAAGTGTGTGAAATCTACTACTTACTAGAAGACTTGCAACTCTCTTGTGTTTCTTCTGAACTTGTAGTCAATTTTTTGTATTAGTGTTTTCTTTTATGGCTAAATTATGCAATATTTTCAACTAGTTCTAATTTGCATGTAGGTCAATATTTTATTCTAAAAAATAGATTGCTTGCAACCGGAATAAACTGGCACCTTTCACACTTTTTACTGTTTCCAATCTTGCTTTAAAAGCAGCAGAACGCTGACTGCTCCCAAACATCTTCTTGATGACTGCTTAAAATTAATCATAAATATAAATGTATTTATTACTACCTCTCAATTTTTACTTTAACTATATTTTTAAAAACTTAGATGTTATGCCTTTGAATAAGAGTTTTGGTTTATTTTATTTTTTCCCACAAAAATGATTTTATTTTCTTTCATGTGTATGTAAATTCCCCATTGCTAGATCTTTATTAAGATGAATAAATTTCAAAAATACCATTAGTAACTTTGATAACACAGGACCCTAGAAATTTTCTTAACAAAACATGTTCCCATTAAATAACTATCTGACAAAATCTTTATAAATATGTTTTTGTTATTATGCTTTTCACCTTTTCAAAGTAAATATTTAAGTTTTTCTCATAAGTAATTGGAACAGCTGATACATTCTTTTAAAGGCAGGAATTCAATTATTGGTAAGTGTTTTGCTTAAGCATGAAAAAGCAAACATGTCTTTCCTCAAAGCAATCTACAAAATCTATTCAGCTACTTATTTCATCAGCTAAGCATAATACATATTTACAGTGTTGTTTAAAGAAGCAAATGGTCAGATCCCAACCTAAACAACATATAAGGATTATGAGACATAAAGCAAGTACAGCATCTAGGGTTTCACTATCATAACAGTAAAATTGAAATCTAGATCAAAACTATGGATTTTCCCAGAGTATTTTACCTCCTCTCTAAACCCGTCATTATTTATTCCCAGGTATGTTTTGCTTGAGCACGTGGACTGGATACACAGTTCATTTCATTCTGAAATTCAGTTTTGCTTTTCTTATGTTTATATTCTGTAATGCTTGGGTAAGTTTAACTTAATTGCTAAATGATTGGCCTTTAATAAGTAACTAATTGACACTGCATTAAGTAGTTAAACATGGCATCTTACAGGGTAATGAGCATCTAACACGGAATGCTTTCTAAAGCCATTAATAACACACACTAGACATTAATAAATTTGCATGTGTTAGAATTCTAAATTTCACTTTAAGTATATGCAAGATCAAGTGTCCAGTTGCTTTAAGCAGATAAAACACTAGATATTCTTGATAACTGCAATTTTAAAGCAGGTGGCTAGAAACAACTATGTGGATTCAAATCCACGAAGTTGTTATCTTTTACATTTATCTTTGTATATGCATATACGTGTCTAGGGACTGTTTTTGCCCTGAGCAATGCAAGGACTGTAATGACATGGAAGAAAATATTCTTAGTTTACCCTGTTTACACATCCTGGTTATGACATGAGATAACCAAACATCATTCCTTAAAAGGTCCAAGAACTCACTAAAATGATACCTTCATAAGCAAGTCCAAGCTGACAGCATGGCTCCATTGCCTCTGTAAGTCTGATGAGCTAGCATGGCATATCTCTACCACACTCTCTCCTCTTCCTTCACAAGAAGGAAACAAAAGTGGACCAATTTAGTATTACATCTATGCCAATTAAGTTATTGTTAAAAGGTCTATATATTCTCCACTTAATAACTTCCAACTTTCTTAAAATGTCATTTTCAATGACTTCTGCAAGATACTGATTCTCACTGTCTGACTGGCTGCAAAATATTGACTCTGGCTATGGAAATATTTGATGGCAAATCAGTGACTCAGTTGCCTTTATAAAATATGGATATATGTCCTTCAGTCTGAAGAAAATTAGAATTTAACTGACATTAAATAATTTCCTAATGAAGATGTCACATATTTCATTTTACATTATGCTGTCTGATAAAAATGAATGTAAAGCCTTCTTTTATTTCTTCATCTTTCTGCAATCAGAAATCACTGGTCCTATGCAAACTGTGTAACCATTGATCTCAAGGACCAAAAAAAAGGCATCTGGAAATATCAAAGGAATTTCCTTTTTTTTTTTTTAATTGACAGTAACAGGATTCCCATTTTTGCTGAACAGTCAGAAAGTTGGGTTTAATATTTAATTAAATATTTTCCAGTAGACGGCAGCATTTTACAGTGATTGGGAATATTGAATGTTACCTACAAAGACTGCTGTATCTGACAAGTTGTTACACCTTTCCTCTGCAAACGTTGGTTAAAGGGGGGTTATGACTTTGCTGTTTCAAGTTAGGAGTGATCAAAACTTGTAATGCATGCTGACTTTTTTTTTTTCCTATGTCTATCTATATCTGCTTTAAAAAGACTAAAATTACTACCTAAAACTAGGAGCTACAAATGAAAGTGCTAAATGCTCCAGTTGATTCACTTGATACTTTCTGAAGTCAAGATTATTTGAAGTTTTAATCCTATTAAGCTGATTGGAGGCTAGATATTGGAAATCCTTGGTGATACAGCTGAGACTGAGATTTCACAATACTGGAATTTAGATTCATATTTTATTGCAGAGCATGCATACAAGAAGAACTATGCTTTTCCACAGACTTCCTCAAAATTCATATCCTTTCACATATTGTAAATATTCAACTTAATAGGGTCTGATCGTTCTCCATCTGTAATGTAAATTCATAGTAGTTCATATATTTAATATACTTGCACTTGGTAACTGTAATTCAGAATTTTAAGTACATCTGCAGAGATAAGACCAGGAATTACGGCATGTGTCAAGTAACCTATTTTCTCAAGGTTTTACTCTACCCTCCCACATTTGCTCTTTCTAGCTTTCAGTGTCACCTGCAGGCCTTGTACTTTGAGAACAACAAGGATTTTTGCTTGTTCACTTTGGTTTCACTGAGACAGGATTTGGTGAAATGAGGTACTATATTAAGAGAATTACGTCTAAGTAAGTATATTTGTTCAAACATGACCTATCAATTGATAAACCAAAACAAAGTGCAAAGAATTTCAACTGGTGAAATGTTTCCATTTTTATGAATGCTTTAGTTGAAAAACTTCCACCTTCTTGACATCTAACATGTTCCAGGGCATTCACTCCTGTTCTGAAAAGAGGAGAGGATTCCAGCCCCATTTAAGTAACCTTAGAAAAGTAGAACTAGAGTCCTGGAATTTGACAAGAAATAGAGCTAAGCATGTATCTTACTCCTGGGAAACATTTAAATCTGAGGCTGAACAATCCTATGTAATATGCTGATGTAGACTGTGGAGTTTTACGTATTTATTTAAATAATTTTTAAATGGCTCGACTAAATTGCAGACTCTGTGTCAAGAATATCATGTCCAGTGCAGGACTCCCTAGTACAAGAAACGGTTCAGTATAAGGTCAAGAAGATGATTAAGGGATAGGAGCATCTGTCTTATGAGGAAAGGATGAGGATGGTGGGGTTGTTCAGCCTGAAGAAGAGAAGGCTCACAGGGTTCTGATTTGTGTGTGTAAATACCTGAAGTGCGTGTGTAAAGAAGATGGAGCCAGGATCTTTCCAGTGGTGCCCAATGACAGGACAGGAGGCAATGGGCACAAACTGGAAAACAAGAAATTCCATCTGAGCACAAGAAAATAATTTTTCACTGTGAGGGTGACCAAGCACTGGAACAGGATGCCCAGGGAGATTGTTGAGGCTCCTTCTGTGGAGATGTTCAAAACCCCACTGGGTGTGATACTGGGCAACCTGCTTTAAATGACCCTGCTTGAGCTGTGTGTTTTGAACTAGGTGATCTCAAACAAGGTGAACTAGGTGATTTCAATGTCAAAGATTCTGTGATTATTCAGATTTTATGTAGAAAATTTCAGAGGATTTGAAAACTTACCCAACATCACACAAGTATTTCAGGTTTTGATTATTTCTATGTTGCCCTTTCTGGTTTTGGCCAGAAAGGTTATGGAAAATTACACAGGCTTACAAAATATTCATACTGTTTAAGAAGTTATGCTTCAAGTCAGAAGTAAAGAGTTTGGTAAAAGTCCTTGTGAAAGACCATTGGAAAAACCTATTGCATCTTGTTAACAAGTCTTCTGATTATTAAGTAAACAAAAGAATTTCCAAAGTGCTCAAAACACTTTACAACAATCTGTGTGCAATGCCTTTCCACTGCACTTCCCTGGGTATTCATGAGTTTGTCAAAACATTTATTACTCTTGAGAATTGAATACCATGTGCTAGAACACAAATCTCCAAATTCTTAATTGGCTTAATTATCTCCCATATTAAAAGAGAATGCTGTTAAACAGCCATTGCATTCCCTGTCTAGCTGACTTGTGGCAAGCTTTTATATTTTTATTGATAAATTCAAGAATGAAACCTAAAAGTACTATGATGAGTTAAAACTATTCAAAAGTGTGCAGTCAAGCATCTGATGCTTGTCTTTGTCAATGTAAAACTGTTATAATCTAGTGAATTTGAGGACAGGACCGTAAGATTTCAAACCAGATTCAAAAAACCAACAATTTTTGTTGGGCCCCATCCATGGAGTGTTCCTCACTGCTCCATTATGGCATAAGTCATTCTCTACTCTGTTTCTTGTAGAGTGGATCAATATTCTGTCCTGCTCCTTCTTAATACATGAACTGCAGTTGACTTTTACTTTTTAGCAAACCAGAGAATGTGAAGATTTTTTTTTTGTTTTCTTTTTCCTACAAGCGGCTTTTGATAAAATGGTGACAGGAAAGTCAAAGTTCCTCAATTCTTACATGAAAATTCCAAAGAACTGGAAATAAAATGAGAATAAAAGAGGTATTTTATTGATCGTGACATCTGAAAACTTATTTGAAGATATTTGATTTTTATCTTGTTTTATCAAATAGTACATAAAATAATTAGAATAATTCAAAAGAAGGCTCAGTCCAAAATAATTAATTTCAATACATACATACTAAAGGTGTTGTTCAACAGCTTTGATATAAATGGTAATTAATCTTGGCCACAATTCATGTTTTACACAATTCTGATATAATTTTCAAGGAAATGTGTAGTAGGTGTTTATTAAGTTAAAGTAAGGAACAAACTGATAAATATTCATACTTTAAATTTCTTTGAAATAAAGTAGCTATATATGCACTTCTTGGAAAATATTTTAGCTTTATATTTGTCTTTTAGGTTTAGTGAATGGATTTCATCCCATTAAGGACCAACATAAAAAACACTCAGCCACCTTGCAATTTTAGATATTTAGCTTAACTTATGAATTTACTCAGAAGCAGCTTACACAAGTATTTAGATTCCAATTTTATTGCTTTCTGAGCAAAATACCCCACTTACGTAAGTCATTGAAGACTTAACCACCTTCAGTGGTAGTGTCTGGACTGATGCTACCTGGGGAGTCCATCTGTCTATTATTATTAACATCTATTTACTTTACATCTGGGTTGACCCAAGTTGTTGGACAAGATAATAAGAAAAGAGAGCAAATGCAGTCTACTGAAAATGACCATTTCATTTTTTATTTCTCTAAGTATTTCATTGTCTAAATTAAGAACAATTTTTTAATCATGCAGCGCCTCAGGAAAAGGACTCGGAGAGTGCTTATGAATCTTTTTTTTTCCCTTTCATTGATAGGCAGCAATATTTTATTATCAGAAAGTGGTTTCCTGTTGTTTTCTCTCCCATAGGTTTTAAGGAAGACAGGTATGTTAGGTAAAATTCTCTGTGTTGCTACTCATAACAGTCTGTAGTTTTACCTTTGTTTAACTTCTTTCGCTTTATAAAGCTTATTTTTACATTTGAAATTCTAGGATGATATAATTTCTTGAGTTTGTTTATTTATTGATCTGAATGCTAGATTTTGAAGAAATACAAAAGGCAATTTTGTAGAAAACTTACTCATAAAAATATTCTATATATTTTCTTACATTCCTTAGAAATCTATGTACTTCATCCCTTGACAAATGAAGCACAAAATAACAGCATTTCACATCTGTGGTGAGGACAATACCTGTTAGGATAGAGTATCTGGATGCTTACATTCAGTAAATAAGCACAAAAAACCCGACAGCTTAGCCATCTTCAGAGTCTACTGATATCTTCATGATCATCCCAATATTTCTACATGTAAAAACACCAATTTGTTCTTTGTGAAAGTTAGGATATGTCTTGGATTTTTCTGACATCATGCAGGCTACAGTCTAGCAGGCTTGTAGCAACAGGGATATCCCCAGAGCAGAGTTCTTCCAACATTCAGAACTGTGCTCACAGTCCAGCTCAAAAACCTGTTTTTTTAGCCACACAATTGAGTTAGATAAATAGGACATACCCCTCTGCTTGAACTGCTTCTGGGTTTTCAAAACGTATGTCATTGATAAAAAGGCCAATTACAAGTAATACGAATTTACATAATCAAAATCATCACGTTTTTCTATATCCACCACTGAGAAAAACAATTGTCTTTATTGCCAAATATTTTATTCAAATATTGAAATATGTTTTCTTTCATTCAACCAAAATCTGATAAAGGCAAACTTCACAACGAAAACTTTAGTTTGATTGTGCCTCTATTTAGATGTGTCTATTTATATACAACGTACTTGCACCTTTAAAAAGGTACAATTTTAATTTGAAATAATTATTAATTTGATGGAACATATAACTGTTAATGTCAATGTGAATTACAGTTCAGCCTTAGATTAGGTACTTGTAGTTTCTACTTGGTAAAAAATATTCCAAATTGTATCATCATGGCTCTCAAAAAACAAAAACCTTGAGTGCAGAATTCATCCCTCAGGCTCTGACTGGAAGATGTCAACATGTGTTATCTCAAACTATTCTACACAGTTATGGAGCAAACAACTGTTTAAACACATCTAGGACCATCTTAAGAAGTGTAGCTATTGCAATCTCTATCATATTATCTTTTTTTTTTTTTACTTAAGAAAGCCCTAAAAAGAATGTTCCTTTTTACTTTAAAAACTGAAACAAAACACTTGACAAATCTCTTGCTGCACTGTTGGCAGACAGTGGTTTGGCACATTAAGTAAGGTACGTGTGTCCGTTCTGAGGCTATGCAGACCAGCCTGACTGTAATTAATGTTGCTTTGTTATCTCTTCAGTGCCACCATCCATTTATCAATCTTTGTCCATCTGTTCTTCCTGTCATATTCCTGAACTGTCAACCATTTGTTACAGACTACTTTCGTTCTAATAAGTGAAATATGCTAACATGATAATACATCTGGATGTGGCTGCAGTAAAATAGATAAAAATATAATAATGGATAGCTCTGGTCTTTATCACCTTGGAAAGCTCCATTGATTTCTTATGTAATGTAATTAAGCATTTGTTAGAACCCGAGGCCCCCAAGGCAAACTTGTGATATTTGTGTTTAAATTGCTGTATTAGTTCTGTCCAATTTATTTTTAATCCCTTATTCCTTTGCACATCAAATACTAAAAATTAATGAAAACTGGTTGAAAACCTTTTTGGGGGTTGGGGTTTTGGTTTTTTTGGTTTTCTCTCTTCAAGGGAATAATGGCAAGAATGTTTACGTAGACTATTTTTAGTGAACAAATAATCAGTTTCATTTTATGTATTGGTTCTCATCTTGACTGCTTAATGCAACATATATTTTTTTTTTTATCCTAAATACATCTCCAGTGATGATGCTGGTGTCCAGTCTTGGAGTCCAGATAACAGTGTAATAGGATTGCTAAGAAAATCTGGCTAAGCACTATGCAAAATATTTTCCTTTCAAGATATGGACAATCCAGCACATTTCTGGTGGGGAAAAAAAAAAACAAACACCCACAAAACTCACTCTCTTTCCTTTACAGATGGACATTTGAACTGCCAGGATGATGATCTAGAAATAAATATGCTTCAGGTTTGTTGTTTTGGGTTCTTTGTTGGCAGGTGGTCCTTCAAATCGGCAGAAATAGACCTAGTGTGATTTGATAATTAGATGCTGAAACAAGAGAAAAGAGTAGGATTTTAACATGGAGGCAATAAATCATTGTATAACTGATCTAGTCCTGTGATGTATTATCATCAATTCCAGCCTTTTAAGTCAAGGTTAGGCATCATTCCAAAGGGCCTGCTATCGCAAAACCAAAAGTAATGTTTCTTAGTTGAAATTCCTTCATTTGTGTTACGAAGCACATTAAAATCAGTGATCAAAATTGGCTTTCTAGTGTTAAAAGCTACTTACCTAAAAATATACATACATGGATTAAATTCTGGGCTGTATGCAGCTGCCAAAATATGCATATTGTTTGAGATACTCAGATATCTACTTGGATTCCAGCCTGTGGTCCAGACATAGCATGAGTTCCTTCATCTCTTATCTACAGGCTCTGTGAAGATTTTTTGGACACCATCAGGCAGCATAAATACAGTTTGTTGCCATAAATACATATGTTTAGACAACTGAATTTGTCTCTTTGTCAGAATGAATCACGATAGCAAGTTGTACATATTCATTGACAGTTCTCATTCTATTTTTATATTTTATAGTGACTGCTATAGTTTACCTGTAACAAAGTGGTTGCTGTAGTTCACCAGTGCCCAGAATAACAGCGCTCAGAAGAAGCTGTAGTAGTCAGCTGCAGGCTCAGACAACGATTTTGTTCATATTTAATAACTACAGGGTCAATTGAACTGAAGGATAAGATAAAGATTTCTATGATTTATTGAGAGGCAGGCACAAAAGCATTATCTCTGTCTGGTGTATCTCCTGAAGGTAATAGAAATAACAAGTAATAAAACTTTGAATAGATAAAATTAATGTTTAAAGGGTATTGTAGGCAAAAGAGACAGAGGAACTTCTCAGACACTTAAAACTAAAAAGTCAGTCCTGTTAACATGACCTGTTAAAGTATTTAATTAAACAGTAAACCATTTCAGGGTATAATAACAAAAACTTATGTAAACACTTAAACAAGGCAACAGATATCATAGAATGGTTTGGTTGGAAGGGGACTTACAGATCATCTAGTTCCAACTCCCCTACCATGGGCAGGAATACCTTCCACTACACTAGGTTGCTCAAAGCCTCATCCAGCCTGGCCTTGAACACTTCTAGGGAGGGGGGCATCCACATCTTCTCTTGTTCCAGTGTCTCACCACCCTCATCATAAAGAATTAATTCCTAATATCTAATCCAAATCTACTCTCTTTCAGTTTAAAACCATTACCTCTCCTCCTGCAACTACGGACCCTTGTAAAAAGTCCTTCTCCAGATCTCTTGTAAGCCCCCTTCTAGTGCTGGAAGGCTGCTCTAAGGACTCCCCAGAGCCTGCTGTTCTCCAGACTGAACAACCTTAACTGTCTCAGCCTGTCTTCATGGGAGAGGTGCTCCAGCCTCCCGATGACCTTTATGGCCCTCCTCTGGACTCGGTCCAACAGCTCCCTCTCCTTCTTATGTTGGGGGCCCCAGAGGCGAACGCACTACTCCAGCTGGGGTCTCATGAGAGCAGAGCAGAGGGGCAGAATCACCTCCCTCGACCTGCTGGTCACATTTCTTTTATGCAGCCCAGGATACTGCTGGCCTTCTGGGCTGCAGGCATACATTGCCAGCTCATGTTGAGCTTCTCATCAACCAACATCCCCAAGTCCTTCTACTCAGGGCTACTCTCAATACATTTTCTGCTCAGCCTGGATCTGTGCTCGGGGTTTCCCCAACCCGTGTGCAGGACCTTGCACTTGGTCTTGTTTAACTTCATGTGGTTTGCACAGGCTCAGCTCTCAAGCCTGTCCAGGTCCCTCTGGATGACTTCCCTTCTCTCCAGTGTGTTGACTACACCACAAAGCTTGGTGTCATCAGCAGACTTGCTGCGGATGCACTCAGTTCCACTGTCCGTGTTGCCACCAAAGATGTTAAACAGTGCCAGTCTCAATACTGAGCTGTGAGGAATGCCACTCATCACTGGTCTCCACTTGACATTGAACTTTTGACTGTAATTCACTGAGTGCGAGCACCCAGCCAATTACTTATCCAGCGAGTGGTCCATCCATCACATTCATGTCTCTCCAATTTAGAGACCAGGATGTTGTATCAGACAGTGTCAAATGCTTTGCTCAAGTCCAGGTAGATGATGTCAGTTCTCTTCCATTGTCCACCAATGCTGTAACCTCATTGTACAAGGCCACCAATCTTTTTCAAGCATGATATATATGTGCTAAGCAGCTGAACAATTAGATACCCAAATACAAGACGACAGGTAATGCAAAATTGGTCAAATTCATATATTAAAAGACAGAGATGGACAAGGGCAATTAGCCAAAGCATTGGAAATATTCAGGTTTAAGTACAAAAGCATGCAAAAATTAGTCCAAGTAAATGCTTTATACAAAGGTGTTCAGAGAAAGAAGAAAAGTATGTATTTAAGGTCCAGAAAGGAGTTTTTCAAGTAAGAAATTACAGACCTAAAGGAAGCTACAATTTTAATCCATTCAATTAAATATCATATCTGTTAGATAAGTGAAATGGAGCAGAAGCAAACACAAGAACTGTAACTGGGTTCTGCAAGAAATCTATTCAAATAGAGAAATACAAGACAGACAGAGAGAGATATTTATATGTATGTATACAAAATGCCATAGCACTGTCTCTGAGCCAGGGCAAAAAGTCTTAGGGCAGTTGTCAGTCACTAGTGGTAAGAAGACCTAAAGATTTCTCTACACATTTCTTTTCAATAAACAGATAGTTTAGACTGAATATCAGTCTGAGTTCAATGTTCACCTGCTAGTGTACAGTCTGTACACATGAAATGCAGTAGGTCTCTTGGGGTCTTCTGTGTAAGGGAGTGAATTCTCTACTCGTTTAAGAATTGCAAAGACGCTTTAGGCACTGACAGCTCAGTTTGAGGCTTTTACTCCTCAAGGATCTGGCTGATAGTGCCCATAGGTAATCATCTCTTGATCTTAGACACCCAAATTCTGCCCAACCCTAACTCCATCGGCCAGTGTAATTTGAATTGAATCTGTTGTTTCCAAACAGCTGATTAACTGCAAGAAAGATACCTTCCAAGTAGTAAAAAACAGGAAAAATATTAATGGAGGACACAATCTTAGACAGATAACATCCAGAAAAAAACTGTGCTTTCTTTCCCCGTAAAGCATTTATTAGATAAATCAAATCAGACACAAAGCATACACAGTAGTGAAGGGGTGAGCTTGATTAGTGAGATCAGACAAAGAGATTACTCATATTATCCCCATTCTTTTCCTTTAGTGGTCTCTCTAATCAGTCGCTCATAGGAGTACAGGAGAACAGGAAGACATATAGGCAAATATAGAAAATAAGTATTATGGCAATGTTAACAGAAATTTTAATGATGAATGTTCATTCTGATCCTGTTAAGTCACAGAAATACTCTACTGTAAAGCTTTTGTAGGAGGGTAAAGTATTAAGCTTTGTTTTTGCAGATGCTGTCATGTTGCATTTAGCACTGATCTTCACCTGACTAATTCAAAGAACTATAAAATATTTTGTGACATGTAAGAAGGTAAATGATAAGTTGTTGCAGTTAGCTGGATTCCATGGCTGTCAATGATATAAAATCTGTAAAATTAATGAATTATTAACATTAATATACTCTACCATAGATATTTTTGTTTATTAGTCCTCTTACTAGACAGAACATATCACTTCATTTTATATTTTTATTGTAAATATGAGTGATTGAAACTAGATCAGATTTATGTCATTTCCAAAATGAGATATTACTAGAAATATGTCAAAGATAACACTTTTTGTTGCCTTGAGCACTGACATAGTATGTGACTTCAGTTAATTTCTTGTTAACCAGATGTGATCTGTTCTGTCCTGTTCAGGTTCAGTGCTTGGTTTTGATTATCTACTGGAGTATAGGAATAGCAATATACAGCTGAATCAGAATACAAACATGATACCTATCATATGCTATCTGTAACATACTCACCGTCAGGAAGTTGGGCAGCCGAATATGTGGGTTGAAACTAGCTCAGGCCCATTGCTCTGTTTGAAATTCTTTTTACTGGTTGTTCAGTTTTTATATTCTATGTATGTTGGTCAGAGCCAAATCTACACTCCTACTCAGGTTTGGCTAACTCAGGAAGACGTTTGCACTTCTCTGATAAAATCAGAGGCAAAAAGTTACACAAGTGTTTGGTTCCCTCACCTGATATAACTGCTTGGTTTGTTCAACTCATGCAGCTAGTCGATCCACTCAACTGATAAAACCATTTATCTAAAACAAAGGCCACCTTCTGGTCACCTTTGTGTTAAGTTCATCTTTCCTTCTTAGAGCCTTCTTCTATTGTAGACATTCATTTATTGGTCACAGTGGATTGAAAGCACTTACGTCCCTTTCATACTATTATATTTCTGCTCTTCTACTTCCTCTATTGTTGGAGCAGGATAACACTACAAACAGAACAATTACTATTATAATGATTATTCAACAACAATGTATTCCTGCCCTTAGACGCAAACAAGTGAGCAAAGGAAAAAAAAAATTTAAAAAATCCCGTATAAAACCTAGCAAGCAGCTGGGAGCATAGACTGATGAAAGCTATCTGAGAACTTAATATTATTAACTTAATATTTTTATAGCAAATCTACACTCAGCTTGCTACTTAGAAACTGTATTTAATTTTTTTGGGACATCAAAGATAATAGGAAAGAGCTAGCAGCTATGGTTTTCAGTTCTGTTGCAAATAAGTCTCTGTAGTTTGTCCCTGTGCCTATGTCTCATCCTCTTTTTGAATAGAAGAAATGAGGCAGGAGAAAGTTAGTTACAGTCAGATTTTTCTCGTGAACACGTAAATCATTCTGACAGATTCTTTACATTATTAATTCTACCACAGTAAGGAAAGGCAGAAAAGACTTATGTGTAGGGAACAGCAATCAAATTTACTTTTCCTACAGAAGACACATTTAGTCTTATGCAGTATATAGCTAGTACCACTTACATCTGGACAATTGCTTATTACTGTGCAGTTTTCCTAAACTGTTCATAAAATACTAGGAAGTCCAGCTGTTTTGTGGAAGGAGTGTAATTACCTTGAACATAGAAGCCCCATGAGATTTTTTGTCTTTCACAGTAAACATAAAACAGTAACACCACCTCTTGTAGAGCCACAGGAAGAATTGAATATGTCAAAAAGCCTGTTCGAGTACAGGAAAAGTAGCTTAATTTTACTTTTATTTGTGGTCCAGGTGGTTATGTGTCTATAGTACCACGTTAACTCAGGGCTTTATTTTGCACTCCAATCCACACAACCACCATGCCAACTCAAAAGACTTCAGTGCATTAATTCATTTACTAAATGGAGATGTTATTACCTGAAGCTTGAGGATAGAAGTGAGAAAGTAAAACTAGCACAAACTTTGGTTCTGTTCCCAGAAATATAGCCCCTAGAGCAGGTTTACTCTACCATGAATTTGCCTGCAACATAGCACAGGTTCAACTCCACAAACATGCTCCACTTCTACAGCCCTATGTTCTCTTCAGCAGAAAAACAAGGTGCAGGAAAGCAAGAAGGACCTGTTCTGAGTGGGAGCAAAGACATAGCACAGTTGGGAAAGTATGTTTATTTTGCCAAAACATAATGTAAGTGCAACAGTGGTGAGCCATAAGTGAAGCAAGAGATGATTTGGATGAAAATACCTCAATTTCAAGTGAGCAGCAAATTGTAACCTACATTCAGGAAAGGTTACTAGCAGCAGTATAGGCTTGTAACAGGTCTGGTAGATTCCGGGAAAGTCTTCTGTGCCAGCAGGTATGTAGTAAGAGTTTATTTCTGTTGTAAAGAGTTTACTGATTTAATAGATAATACAAGGAGGAAAAGAAAGATTGGCATGTAAAGGCTTGGAAAGGTTTACGCTAATAAATCTTTTTATATAATAACAATTGGTTTTGTAAGCTGTGTAGAAAAGAGGACCTAATCCATTAGTATCTTTAGTTGCTCTCTTGTAGGAATGGAGATTCAAGGGAATCCATTTTGGGTTCTCTTTGTGATGAGTATTAAAAGAAGTGTCTGAGAGTCTCTTTACCTTTCTTTCTCTCTTTTCTTGTTTAGGCTGCTATAGCTTCAGGACTTATATAATTTATTAAAAGGTAGACAGAAAAAAAGCAATCCTTCTTCCGCCTTTACTTTCTGTCTAATCTGAAAGACAGGTAGTGTCTTTCAGCTCATAAACTTTTCAATTGTGTGTGTGAAAAGAAGAAACATAAAAACGTGTCAGTTATGCTTTTGGTTCTACAATAAGTTATTCCAGGTTCATTTTTACCTCTGGTCCCCAGATAATATAAACTCCCAGGAACAGAGGGATGTAAAACGACCTTTGCTATATTCCTCTCTGTTTTCTTTCAACCAGACAAAAATGAAAGATTTGGAGAAGTTGATCTTAGTTCAGTTTTCTTGTCTTGGAAATTCCTGTGATTTCTTCCTATAGCATAATGTCAAAATGTCAGTTTTAATTTAATATTGTTTTATTGTTTTAACTTCTGAAGCTAAAGAATAACCAGAGTCCAGAGAGCTAAAAATTAGGATTATGACCAGTGTATTTGAAAAGGAAAAAAATGTATGTAATTTTTGCTTTGTCATTCATGGAATGGCAAGTTCACATTACATATAAATATTTCAGAAATTATCTTTATTTTTTTCTTAATTTTAATTTTTCTTTTCTGCATGATCTGAAATTGCATGAATCAGCCATATTTCCTGGTGGAGTGGATCTAGTTTAAAATTTGCATGGATCAAAAGTCACATAACTTCTGGGTATAAAGTGTTCATGTGCATAAAGTGATCGTATGCAGTGGGGCACAAACTGAAGTTCAACTTGCTCAAAGAAATTGTAAGAATTGTCATTACTTGCAGGTCTGTATCTTAGTGCAAATAAAAGTTCATGTTTTACTTAATTTGGGACATTAAACTGGAATGGGGGCTGGAGGGGGGCAAATATTTAAACAGTATCTAAATTCAAATGGAAGAACAAGCCCAAAGTGCTTTCCTGTCTTCAAATGAAATCATGATATGAGAAAAGGCAAGAACCTCTAACCCTTATGAAGCAAAACTTGGAGCATTCTTATTAAAGTGGTTAGCTTGCTTATTCTGGGAAAGATTCCATGCACATTCATTGATTTGTTTTTGATGGTGATGATATGGATGTGTAGCTTTCTGGGGCTACAAGCACAGCACCTTTGTCTACGTCCAACAGTGTCAAGACTTTCACTTCTCCCGCTCCTATCCTCCCAGAAGTCAGTAGGCTGGAGACGGGCAAGAGGTTGGGAGCGGTCATAGCCAAAACAGCTAACCCAAACTGACCAACAGGGTATTCCATACTATATGATGTCACGTTCAGCCCAGGGAAAAAAGGAGAGAAGGTGGATATTTTTGGTTACAGTGTTTGTCTTCCCAGGCAAGTGGTACATGTACTTCGGCTCTTCTGTCCAGGAAGTGGCTGGACATCTGCCTGCCAGTGGAAAGTACTTAATGAATTTCTAATTTTCTTTTGCTTTCAAACATAGCTTTTGCTTTTCTTATTAAACCATCTTTATCTTGAATCACATATCTTTTTGTCTTCTATTTTTCACCCTATCCCCTAGGAGAGGAGTCTGAGTGAAAAGCAGGGTGGATGTTTCACTGTCAGTTGGAGTCAGCCCACCATCGCTGACAATGAACATGTAGAAATTAATCTGCTTCAATCAGATATATCAGTCTATAAATCTGATTTATTTTCTGATACCTTAATATTTTATGAAAACTTCATAAAGTTCTCAGAAGACATTGTATTTATTCTTATGTTTTTTATAAAATAATTGCTTTTTCTAGTGTGAATAAGAAATAGTTCCCCTTGGTTTACAATGGTATAAACACTATAATTACTTGAGAATTGGGTCCACTGGATGGAAAAACAAAACAAATCCAAAAGAGAGTTTCATACCATTTTATAATTATCCAAGCCCAGAACTATCAGTTTAAAGCAAACTTTACCAGAAATCCTGTTTTTCTTGTGTTTGTAGGAGAAATTCCTTCCAAACTAGAAACAATTTCTGTGATACTTAATTTTTCCATTCTAACAAACCTGTGTTTTTACTTCCCTTACAATTTGTGTTACAAAGATACAAGTCTAACAGGGATGCCTTTCATGAAAGTACGGTAATAAAAAATGCTATTCCTTCTTAGCACTGTTTTTTCTATTTGCTGATGGTGCCAGCATGTCATCATATCAATAGGTAAAGAACTTAATTATCATATAGAATGAAGGAGAAAGATTCTACGGGGTGTGAAGATGGACCAAAAGTACAAAGATTGACTTTGTTTATGCTTCCTAGATGCCTTCCAGGCAGTTAATTGCATTGCGTTTATCTTTCTCCAAAATATTGACAGTGAACAGTAGAACAGCTATTACCGGATTTGGAAAATTTCTATAGAGATTATATTTTTGGGTGAAAAAACCCCATTGCACTATTTTTACCATCTGTACTTGATACAGGTGTGTAAATCTGACTTTTAAAAAGTTGTATATTTAATTATATGTATCAGATTTGAGTTTCTTTTCATAATAAGAAACACATATGGAACTGGCTTAGCCCACACTGAGTTATCCATTTCCTTTACATTCCTGGCAAACAACAGAGTGATCCACACCATGGTTTTAATTTTTGAAGAAGTATACTCTTGGATTCCTACTTAGCTCTTATTCCATTTGAGATACAGACATCTAAACATAGATATCTACTTGCAGATGATTTCCTGTGAGCTAGGTGTATTAGATCACATTATAGTCAGTGAAGATCAGGTGCATACAGTAAACAAAGACTAGAGAACTACTCTGCTGACCAGCCTATATATACACCTATGTGAGAGTGAACTGAGCTGGTCTCCCAGCTCCATTAACTGCACTGACAAGCACCACAATTTAGCTCCCTGAAGACAGTTGCCCAACATCACTTTGGATGTCCTAGACTATCAAAGACACTTATAGAAGTCTGGTAAATATTACAAAGGGCACACAGGATACTAATGTTCTTCTACAGTGGCGTCCAGATGCAAGGTGGATTCCATGGTATGTCTCAGATTACACTACATGCATATGATTGATTAACTTAAATGAACCCTAGGTATTTGTTGACTTCATGGGAACACAGGTACTAAGGACACATGGGAACACCTATGTGCAGACATAGTAAAGATAACAGAGCTCTCAAGGATTGTCTCATCTTAAGGGTAGCAGAGAGAAAATGGGTTAGAAAATGAGGTGCAGGAAGCTGTGATATTCTGCCTGGCCATATTCTAAGACTGTATGTGGCATATGTCTCCTGCTTAAAGAAGGTAAGAGAACATAGAAGAGCTGGGTTGTCATAATTCCTACCATTTCAAGAGAATTTCCAGGAGAGAAAATTCATCACCTAACTGTAGGGTCAGCTAAAGTACTTCTGAAACTAACACTTGGTAAGCATGAGATAAAAGATGATTGTGTGTTTAACCTTAGTCATCAGTGCAGAAACAGCCTTATAAATGAAGGTAACAATCTAAAGATAACAATATAACAATATAAAGGCATGAATAAATTGGCAGAATAACTGACAGCTCCTTGATTGGTGTAAATTAACATAGCTTTTTAGAAGCTCTTGAATCTATCCTAATTATCTCACTGAAAGATATTTCTGGCTATAAGAATATCTGTGCTTGTGTATTAAACAAATAGAACCAATATTTTTCTTTTTGCTACAATAGAAAAATGTGAGCAAGACTGAAAAGACCACAGCAATAATGTCCTTACAGTTATTCTTCTATACTGGTATAATTATAAGAAGCAAATTGTAAGAAACGAAAACCAGATGCTAGAGATTACAGGCTACCCATATGAGGTTTGCTTTTTTGAACCAAATCAGAAAAGGTAAAGTTGCTACTTTTATATTCATTATAGACATACAGAGGTTATAAATGCTAATAATTTTTGGCAGGACATCTGTCAAGGGGGCTTTAGGAACGTGCATTTTCACTTAAAGTTTTCTCTTTTTATGTATACCCAAGAAGTAAATAATAAATGTGACTTTTACACAGGCAATGTTCTATCCTTGCACATTGGTTTTGTAAATATTTTTTCTTATTTAGGTAACGTGTAATTTATCGTGTTTATTTATCCTGTCCTATTTATCAATATGGCAGATACCTGCCATATAGATTTAGCTTATCTGCTTTTCTTGCAACGGTGATATTGCTTATTTGTGTTTTACATTGAAGAATTAATTATTAAAGATAAATATATATTTTGGTATCATTATGGAAAGCTGTCTGAGTAAAGCCTTTTTTAAAAAACAGAAGTATCTTACATTAATTGCCTATAGTTGGCACTAATCACAGGAATATAATTGATGTTTAGGGTTTGGGTGGGGGTTTTTGCTTTAATGAAGTTTTTAAGTGAGTACACATAATTTTATTTTTATTATAAATTTGTATTTTTGCTCTTGATATAATTTACCTTAATTGTTTCCTTTCCTTTGAGGAAACATATTTGCCTTTTATTTTGGTGGTGTTGTTATACCCAGCAACTGTGTTTCATGTAATCCCAGCCTAGCCTGGGAATGACCCTTCATTCAGGAATCCATTATTGGTTTTCTTTTCATCCAATTACAGTTGATATAAAATATGCATGCATTCTGGTGAGTAGAACCCAGTTTGGCTCTGTGAGTAATTCCTGGCAAGTTGAAAGTTAATCACAGCTTTCTGGGTACATATTATGGCTATTAGATTGCTATCTAACATATGAGTAGCAAGACCACAAGTAATTAGTCATTTCTTACTGTTTTTACCTTTATACAATTCAGTTATCCTTTGCTTAAATGTCAATTACAATAAAGTGCTATATAGAAACTAGTGACCAAACACAGCATGATCAGGGAATTTTTAGACTAACTAAAGAGACACCTCTGAGTTTAGGGACTCTTAAACAGGAGATGCTGGATTGTTACATAAAAGTAGGATATGATCAGATTGACTGGATTCTATCTTCCAATACTAA
Source organism: Steatornis caripensis (assembly GCA_013398225.1). Lineage (NCBI taxonomy): Eukaryota > Metazoa > Chordata > Aves > Caprimulgiformes > Steatornithidae > Steatornis > Steatornis caripensis. Next base: position 91,335 of record VZSC01005634.1, read on the forward strand.
TGTTCAATGATTTTTAATGTTTAAATTTTTGAATATAGAAGATCTAATATAAGGATAAATTGAAAATCATAGATAAATTGAAATTAATTCTTTTGGGATCATATCTAAGTTACAAAGAGAGAGAAGAGATTGACTTTTTGTAAATCTGCTTCACTGACACAGAGGGAACAGTACTTGCTATGGGAAAATTTTAGTTCCTTTGGTCTTTGTGGGATTTTTTTTAAAGAGATTTTAGAAAGATATTAGGATTACAAAACTCTCCTCTAAAATATCTATTTCAAAGTGTCCCTTTTAAAACAAAAAAGACCCCTCACTGTAGACTTCATAATTTCTTTTTTATCACTACAAATATTTACAATAACGTTTTTAGTGCTGAATTAGAGAAATAAGATCAAAGAATATTTAGCAAAATCCTGACCCCCTTATGTTCTGCACTTTGTCTAGTCACCGTCTTCTGTACAATCATCTAATTTCTGAGACAGAAAAAAATCACAGCTAGACTATGAAGAGAAATTAAAGTATTGTCTTGTATTATGCTTCTGGAGAGGGAGGATGATACTGATCCTGTGGGACCTGGAAAAATTCTGGTTCCCATTTTCTTGAACTTAGTGTTTTACAGTGCTGCTAACTGAGTTAAAAACTCCATTCTTGCTTATAGAATATTTATCATGCAAAATAAACTGGTATATATCTGTATAAAGTGAATAGATAGATGATTCCAATATTGTTTACAAGTGTCATATATTTAGTTGATTAGAGAATCATTCTCGAAAATATGTCACTTTAATATCACCCTTGCTGGAACTTCTTCTATGTTGCACACCATGTTTACAGAAGACATTTTAATAGCCTACTGGAGCTCTATTCTGAACATAATGCATACTCACAATATTTTCAGATTATTTCATTATTCAGATTAATGTGTAATGAAGAAAGGAAACAGCAACCCCTCAGATTCCTAATAGCTTCATCACTAGATACTCCTCTTATGAAAGAATAGGAAAAGAATGCATAGTCTTAACCCTTAATTCTAACATCTCCTTTGTGTTGCGCCTGTGTGTCGGAGATTTGGTAGCAGGGGAAGAGGCTACATGGGCGGGTGGCCCCTTTCAGAAGCTGCCTGAAGTTTCTCCTATTCCAAGCTGCCCGGCCTAGGGCTGAGGCTGGGCCACTTAGAGAAAATAGATGCGCCTCTGCCATATCGTATGTGAGAAGAGGCCAAAGGAGCAGTTGTTGAGAGCTACAGCAGAGGAAGGAGGAGGAGGTGAGAGAAACACCTGTGCAGGTACCGGGAGTCAGTAAGGAAGAAGGAGGAAGAGGCAGCCAGAGACGAGATTCCCCTGCAGCCCCTGAGGAGAGGGCAGGCTGTGCCCCTGCAGCCCATGGAGGATCGTGGTGGAGCAGCCTGTGAAGGACCATGGCAAGGTAAAGATGGACCTGCAGGCTGTGAGGGACCACAGTGGAGCAGAGATGGACCTGCAGCCTGTGGAGGACCCCACACCAGGGAAGGTGCCTTCTCCCGAAGCAGACCGCAACTGTATGGGCAGCTCAGGCTGAGTTGGTCCATTCCTGAGGGGCTGCACTGCTTGGGAAGGACTCCCTTCAGAGGAATTCGTGAGGGACGGTCTGCCGTGGGATGGATCCCATGCTGGAGCAGGGGAAGCATGTGAGGAGCCCTCCCCACTTGAGGGGGAAGGAGCAGCAGAGACAATCTTTGGGGAACTGACTGCACCCCCTATTCCCTGTTCCTCTGTGCTGCTGAGGGGGAAGAGACATTGGGATTGAGAGCCTGGGAAAGAGGGGGGGATGTGGGGGGCAAGAGTATTTATTTGTTTTTAATGTGTTTTCTTTTTTACTTTTTGTATCTCCTTATCCTGCTCTATTTTGATTAATGACCGATTAGGTTGAATTTTTTTCCCCAAGCTGCTGCTGCTGCTTTTGCCCATGACTGTAACTGCTACGTGAACCCTCTCTGTCTGTGCCTCGACCCAGGGTTCGTTATATTTTCTCCTCACCACAGTGTGGAGAGAAGAGCGAGCGGCTGCATGGTTTTTTGTTGCCAACTGGGCTCAAACCACAATATGTAATATTGACTCAGAAATAAATCAGGAAGAGTATTGTATTTCAGCACAATGGCAGACTAAAGGTAAAGCAATGCAGGATGACAGAAATGTTTCTAAATATGCCACTAGTTTGCATGTCTCCTGTGAAATAAAAGATTACCAAGTCATGTAGTAAGTTTATAGAAATTATCTGTTGTGCTGCAACAGGTAAAATATCTGTCCTACACAGCAGTTAGTAGTGGAATTAAAGTCAGATTAAAGTATTCCACTTCTGTGCTTTGCAAATGGATGCAAGTCTTCAAACTCTGTCAAATAAGCTGAGCAGACCACAACTAGTGACAGAGTATCTAGAGTGTGTTTTAGCCCTTTGCAGTTAATTCAACACAAGCACCTGGTTTAAGAAAGAATTGGGTTATTTTATGAGCAATCACTTTTTTAATTCTACTTCTTCAACTAAAATAGAGAAATCAGTATTTTAAAACATCAACTACTGCTAGACACCAAAACTTTGATTTTTTTTTTCATTCCTACATACCACATTGCACAACAGATAAGGTATATTACAAACACAAATATCAGTGTCCTGAAAAATTGTGTATACACTGTATAAAGATTTTAAAATACTAATGTGATCTGCAATGACTGTTTGACCTTTAATATTTAAAATGTTGACATTTGTTGTTAAACTCTTTCCTTGCAGATCCATATAGTTTACTGTCAAGAAATCCACAATTAATTTGTACATAATAGAACATATAGAATAGAATAGCATAGAATAGAATAGTTCAGTTGAAAGGGACCTACAATGATCATGTACTCCAACTGCATCGTGTAGTCCAACTGTGTGACTGGTTGTGTGTGTCTCTTCCTTCTAGACTGGTCAAAGTGACTAAGGTTGTTATAAAATACAAAGTGCTACATGAGAGCTCTCTGTTAGCAGGAATAACTGCATGGATAGCTCCAAGAGCTGCCATTTGTGATGGCTTATTTTACTCACGTTGTTTCTAAGAAAATGAGTGACTGTCTTGTGATGCGTTCTGACAATAAAATATTACTTGCTGCAAAACTGAATGCAAGCTATACTTTTGTTTTAATGTTAAAATAGTATTAAAATACTATTGCTTTATCTCAGGTCAAATGTAATTTTACACAGTATGTATCCTGAGTTTCAAAAACAGTTCATACAATTAGGCCACCGATGAGTGTTGGAAAAGATATGTTCATTTCTAGTCAAGCCATGTATTCTAAAGAATTTCATTGACAAATATCTATTAACAAAGACTTGAACTAAGTGCAAACAAGGAACTCATTTGTGCATTGTATCTCAGTAAACTGCCATGTAAAGTCAGATTCTCTTAATGCAATTCGTTTTAACATAATGAGAGTAAATAGTTTTGCCATGTAGAACAAACTGATTATTTCAGACACAGTGGAGACCTTACTTAAAATGTCAGCCAGATTATGAATTCAAGCTAAATTAATGAAAAGATTAATATCAGTGACAACTGTGCTTTCAGATATAACTCCCTGTTATACCTGAAAAGGAAACTCTTTTATTTTGATTCTTCCTCTTTTATTCTTCCCCCCCCCCCCC
>VZSC01005635.1:0-19854 GCA_013398225.1 Steatornis caripensis
CGGACACTCGATCCACCTTTGGTGCGGCAGTCTGGTTCACAGAACTTTCCTGTTCCTCTTTCCGCTCAGGTTCAATGACGATAGACTGTTTAGGAATCCTGAATGACCTCTCAGACTGCGAAGATAAGTTGTTCCCCATCGGCTATCAGTGAGTATAGGCTGTTTCATTGTTAGGCGTCTCCTAGCGTTAGCGGGTGCCAGACCAGCGCTGGCGTGAGAGGTGCCAACCCTGTCCGTAGCTTTCACGCGCCGCTCGGGAATCCCGTGCTTGAGCTAGGCGCACGGCGCGTTGTGCCAGGAAACCCGTGCAGTTTTGAGAAACTGAAAATTTAAAGTAGGAGTGCTCAGGTTTGCTCGGCTGTGGAGTGAATTGTGTTACGTTTGCGTGTTCCTCCAGGTGCTCCAGGGTGTACTGGAGCACAACAGATGCCAGGAAGCGTTGCGTGTATACCTGCAAGATCATGGAGTGCCGACCTCCGGTCGTAGAACCCGACATCAACAGCACTGTAGAGCACGACGACAACAGAACAATTGCCCATAGCCCCGTTCCGCTTACAGGTAATCTTTTGAGGACTTGCTGGAGGTGTGTTGTCTGCGTGTCTTTGCCGTCGTCTATGCTCACCATAAAGCCAGGTAGTGGCTAGGACCTGTGTCTCTTAAAACCTGCTCAGAGTAGAATCCACCTCAGCCTTCCAAATCGTGTTACAGCATCTTAGGGCTTTTTCAAAACCGAGAATGCCTAACCTCCTGAGCGTACCGGTAACTGTGAAAACCGGAGCCAAACGAAAGCTGCCGTAGTAACGCTTTCTGGTCTACAGGTCTGAGATTTTCCTAGCGATCTCAAACTTCAAATCGTACTTCCGGTGTCAGTTGCGGTATGTAATACGTGGGTTGTTAAATAGCGTGTTGAGTAGTAGTAGTGTGCTGCTTCCGTATTTCCAAATCGCTTTCTCTGTGTCCGTAGGCGAGTTGCAAAAGGCAAAAAATCTCAGCCCTGTCCCTTTCAGCTCCCAGACGGTGAGGCTGTGGAGGTCGTCTTAAATTTTTGCGGCAGTAGTCGTTGTCAGCCTAGAATCCTAAAGTTTCTTTATAACGTAATGGAATTTCGAGTGTAAGCTGAGGGTTACCCTATTGCTGCAAGTCTTTGAGAGTGTTCCTAGGAGAAGCAGCTAGGCATTACGTGATGGCGAGGCAGCGGTGATCTCTGATTTCGTGTTTAGTTAACGAGTACCCTGATTATTCCCCAAGCGAAACCCTGTCGCGGTGCGTACTTTATCAGATCGTAGCTGTTAGGCTTCGGTGATGGCTTATACCATTGTTTCTTTTTTATGCAACAACAGAAACTCTACCCAAAGACAGCCAAAACGCACCTGAAATTGCAAACCTGCCGTCACCGGATCGTCCCCTGCATTCTCAGACCTCTAGTTCCTGTTACTATCCCGTGGTCTCGAAGGGTCCCAGGATCAGGACACCGAGTTACCCGGCCACACAGAGGTCTCCGGGCTCTAGGCCGTTACCCTCCGCAGGTATTGCAAGCGCTGGTGGTGACTTCGATTTTTGCTTGGTTTCTGTTCGGAAGTATTTTTCGTTCGGATCCGTCTTTTCTGACTTCGGTCAGCATGCGGCGCTTGGTTTTCCGTTCCTGGAGAAACCGGCGAAATGGCAGTCGGTCTGAGGGGAGGGAAGTTCGGAAAATGCACGGTACGGGTGGCCTGTCACAAAACGCGCCACAGAGGCAAAAGTTGCCCCGAGCGGAAGAAAGCAGCACCTGGGCGATCGAACAGCGGTAATACAGAGGAGCTGTAATAAAAGTTAGGGACTTAATCTTACCGCGGCTGGTGTTTTTCCAGAGAAAATCAGAAATCTGGTGCTGCTATTCAGCTACTCTTTCCGTATGAGGGAGTCGCGTTTTGTTTCAAACTGATGCCGAAAGCACGCATCTCGGGTTGAGATGCAGAGCCCCGAGATACAGACTCGTCAGCTCCGCGTGGTGAATGGTGGCTGACGGGATCAGATCTTTATTACCCGACTCAAGTATCATCACTGTGTTAACGCTGTTTGCCTGAAAGCTCTTGCTAGGTTTTCGTTTCTTGTGGGTTTTTTTACGAAGGAGTTGGCGATGTGTTTACTGACCGTGAAGGTTTCAGATCGCTTGACAATCTTTCTTGCCTTTTTTTTTTTTTTTTCCCTCAGGAAGCCCTACTCCAGTNCATCACTGTGTTAACGCTGTTTGCCTGAAAGCTCTTGCTAGGTTTTCGTTTCTTGTGGGTTTTTTTACGAAGGAGTTGGCGATGTGTTTACTGACCGTGAAGGTTTCAGATCGCTTGACAATCTTTCTTGCCTTTTTTTTTTTTTTTTTCTCCCTCAGGAAGCCCTACTCCAGTGACCCATGAAATAGTGACCGTGGGAGATCCTTTACTGTCCTCTGGACTCAAGAGCATTGGCTCTAGGAGACATAGCACCTCCTCTTTGTCACAGCAGCAATCAAAATTCCGGATGATTTCCCCTACGCGAGCCGGGAACGCTTACTCCAGGCATGGCATACCTTCGGTTTCCGGCACGGGGCCCTCCTCAGAACATGAGCCGAGCGTCAAAAGCGCTGACCGCTTTGTGGGATCGGCGAACGCAGGTGCTCCAAGCGCTCCACTTCAAAGTTGCTCTGCCAGCTCGGGCTCCCAGAAAACCGCGGCTGCAAGCGGAGGTAAAACTTCCCAGCTGGATGCTTCTCAGTCTGCGGAAGGAAAACATTCCAGCAGTTCAGATTTGATAGCCAAAGGCGCGCCTCCTAAGGGAGAGAAGACGAAAACGCTGACCTCAAAGGACCCGGATTATTCATCTCACGGTTTTGCTTCTGGAGGAAACTCCAAAATGTCCACGCAGTCAACGGGTTCGCCGGGCGTGGAAGCGAACGTTAAAACAGGGGCCTTCCAAGAATGTCCAGGATCATTTGCTTCCAAAGAAGCAGCGCCCTTTCCGCCTTTGCATCAGAGAGGCCCGAGGAAAGACAGAGATCAGCACGTGGAACCTGTACAGCCAGAGAAAACAGCTGTGGTTGACGAGGTGGACGCAAAGACCTCGAAGTCTGCCGGCACGAACAGCAGATCTCCCGCAGCAAGCGAGCAGGCCGTTTCTGCCGCTAGGGACCGGCGTCAGAAGGGGAAAAAGTTAATGAAAGACAGTTTTAAAGAGAAGCACTCCTTGAAATCTCTCGCAGACCCAAGTCGAGCGGTAGGCAGTGACGAGGGGAACCTGAAACCCGAGTTTGGCAATCAGGCTTTGGCAACTGAACAAATTAGCCAGAGGTTATGTAATAATACCCCCGCTGAAAAAGCAGGCGAGAAGTCTCCCCCGTCGCAAGGGCCGTCCAAAGGTTCTGCAGCGCAGACTGAAGCGGCCCCTAAGGAATCGCAGGCACCTCGAAAACGCACCGTTAAAGTCACCCTGACTCCTCTCAAGATGGAAAGCGAGAACCAGTCGAAAAACGCACAGCAGGAAAGCGATGCTGAAGCTCAGTCCGCAGGGGTGGAGACGGCCGCCTTGGCGGAGCCCTCCTCGACCTCCGAAAGCCCGGAAGATAACTCTGTGGTTCAGGGAGGTCCGCACGAAGCGCCTGCACAGGAATCTCAAAATAACGCGTATGAAAATTTGCCCGTTCAAGATAACAGCCTGATGCTCCAGGACGGGGCTAAAGCTCAGGAAGAAGGCTCGTACAAGCGGAGGTATCCGCGGAGAAGCGCTCGCGCCAGATCCAATATGTTCTTTGGCTTGACTCCTCTGTATGGCGTGAGGTCTTACGGAGAGGAAGACCTTCCCTTCTACAGCAACTCGACCGGGAAGAAGCGAGGGAAGCGGTCTGCAGAAGGACAGGTGGACGGCGCGGACGACTTGAGCACGTCAGACGAAGATGACTTGTACTACTATAATTTCACTAGAACGGTGGTTTCCTCGAACGCGGAGGAGAGGCTTGCGTCCCATAACTTGTTCAGGGAGGAGGAGCAGTGCGATCTTCCAAAAATCTCGCAGCTGGACGGTGTGGACGATGGAACTGNCACGTCGGACGAAGATGACTTGTACTACTATAATTTCACTAGAACGGTGGTTTCCTCGAACGCGGAGGAGAGGCTTGCGTCCCATAACTTGTTCAGGGAGGAGGAGCAGTGCGATCTTCCAAAAATCTCGCAGCTGGACGGTGTGGACGATGGAACTGAAAGCGATACGAGCGTCACGGCAACAACCAGAAAAGTCAGTCAGGTGACTAAAAGGAGCGGGAAAGAAAACGGGACAGAGACCTTAAAGCTCGACAGAACTGAAGAAGCCGGAGAGAAAGTCCAAGTCACCAAGAGCTCCGCGGTCCACAAAACGGACCCGAAGATGGACAACTGCCATCCCGTGAGCAGGGTGAAAGCACAAGGTCAGGATTCGCTGGAAGCCCAGCTGAGCTCGCTGGAGGCGGGCCGCAGGGCCCACGCGAGCACGCCGTCCGACAAGAACTTACTGGACACTTTCAACACGGAACTTCTGAAATCCGACTCGGACAACAACAACAGCGACGACTGCGGGAACATCCTCCCTTCCGACATCATGGACTTTGTGCTAAAGAACACGCCGTCTATGCAGGCGTTGGGCGAAAGCCCGGAGTCCTCGTCGTCCGAGCTGCTAACGCTCGGAGAAGGCTTGGGCCTCGACAGCAACCGTGGCAAGGACATGGGTCTCTTCGAGGTGTTCTCCCAACAGCTGCCGACCGCCGAGCCGGTGGACAGCAGCGTCTCGTCATCCATATCGGCGGAGGAGCAGTTTGAATTGCCGCTGGAGCTTCCTTCCGATCTGTCCGTTCTGACCACTCGCAGCCCGACCGTGCCCAGCCAGAACCACAACAGGCTCGCCGTCATCTCGGAGTCTTCGCTCTCCTCCTCGGGGGAGAGGTCGATGCTTGCCTTGCCTTCCGCAGAGGCCGGGGAGAAGAGAGTGACGGTCACGGAAAAATCTGCCTCGGGGGAAGGCGATGCAGCTCTCCTGAGTCCGGGAGTCGACCCGAGCCCCGAAGGACACATGACTCCCGATCACTTCATCCAGGGTCACATGGATGCGGAGCACATAGCTAGCCCGCCCTGCGGTGCCGTCGAGCAAGGGCACGGCAGCAACCAGGATTTGACGAGAAACAGCGGGACTCCGGGTCTCCAGGTGCCGGTATCGCCCACCGTGCCCCTCCAGAGCCAGAAGTACGTGCCGAACTCCACGGACAGTCCCGGGCCCTCGCAGATCTCCAACGCTGCGGTGCAGACAACGCCGCCCCACCTCAAGCCGGCCGCAGAAAAACTTCTCGTCGTCAATCAGAACATGCAGCCGCTGTACGTCCTCCAGACTCTGCCCAACGGCGTTACTCAAAAGATACAGCTGGCGCCCTCTGTTAGTTCTGCGCAGAGCGTGATGGAGACCGGCGCTTCGGTGCTGGGGCCCATGGGGAGCGGCCTCACGCTGACTGCGGGACTGAATCCGAGCCTGCCCTCGTCTCAGTCGCTGTTCCCTCCCACGAGCAAGGGGCTGCTGCCCATGTCCCATCACCAGCACATACATCCCTTCCCAGCCGCTCAGACCGGCTTCCCGCCGAACATCGGCAGTCCTTCGCCAGGGCTTCTGATCGGTGTGCAGCCACCCCCTGACCCGCAGCTCTTGGTGTCCGAGGCTAGTCAGAGGACCGACCTCGGTACCGCCGCTTCTACCGCAACCGCCCTCGGCAAGAAGCGGCCGATCTCTCGTCTGCAGTCTCGGAAGAACAAGAAGCTGGCTCCTTCCGGAACGCCTTCGGCTATAGCTCCTCCTGATATGGTCTCCAACATGACCTTAATCAATTTTGCCCCTTCCCAAATTTCCAGCCACCCGCTGGATTTGGGAACCATGGCGAATTCAGCGTCCCATAGAACCGTCCCCAATATCATCAAAAGGCCCAAGTCCGGGGTCATGTATTTCGAGCAGACGTCTTTACTGCCGCAGGGCGGGACCGCTGCTGCCGTTGGCACGTCTCCCGGTGTCGTCGGGCCGGATGCCGGTCACCTCCCCGCGGGGCCTGCCTCAGGCCTAGCATCGAGTTCCTCGGTGCTGAACGTCGTCTCCATGCAGGCCACGGCAGCCCCTACGACCGGTGGGTCGGTTCCCGGCCACGTTTTGGGGCAAAGTTCGGTAACGTTAACCAGCCCCGGATTATTAGGGGACCTTGGTTCGATAAGCAACCTCCTGATCAAAGCCAGCCAGCAAAGCCTCGGCGTTCAGGAGCAGCACATGACCTTACCGCCGAGCTCTGGGATGTTTTCGCAGCTGGGGGCGTCGCAGACTCCGTCTACGGCAGCGATGACAGCTGCGTCGAGCATCTGCGTTCTGCCCTCGGCCCAGACGATGGGCATGACGGTTGCTCCGTCGCCCACTGACCCGGAAGGCTCTTACCAGCTTCAGCACATGACGCAACTGTTAGCCAGCAAAACCGGGGTCGCTTCCTCGCAGCTGGACCTTGGCACGGCTTCGGCAGCGACGCAGTTGTCGAGCTTCCCGCAGCTGGTCGATGTCCCCACCAGTACCGGGCTCGAACAAAACAAGGCTTCCTCGTCGGTGATGCACGCCAGTTCGGCGTCTCCTGGAGGCTCCCCGTCGTCCGGCCAGCAGTCCGCGAGTAGCTCCGCGCTGGGTCCCGTGAAAACGAAGCCGAAAGTCAAACGCATTCAGCCGTCGTTGGACAAAGGGAACGGGAAGAAGCACAAAACTTCTCACTTGTGGACCGGTTCCTCTGAAGCGCACGTTCCCGGCAGAGGGGCCGCTGCCGCACCCCAGGTCTCGGCCACAGGGTAAGAGGAGCGTTTTGATTTTGTTCATCCTAGAGGTTTCGTAGCAGTGCGAGGAAGAACCTTGCACTGGTTTCCGCGGCGGATTTTCCTTTTGATAACCTCCCGGGTAAACACCTCAGCTGCCAGCGGGAAGCAGACAGGAAAAGGGCTTGGTAGAACGTCTAGCGCTGGAAAGGGAAGGGTGAAAAACCTAAGGCCGTGAGGGTCAGGGCTGCGAGGACTTTGTTCGTTGTCGACAGCTCTGGCGGATCAAGGAGCGTTTCAGATACGCCCGTGGAGAAAACGGCGCTCCAGAGGATCACGGGTTCTCTTCCTCCGTGGCGTTAACACGTGCGAGCACTCTGGAAGTCTTAATCGTACTGTCAGCAGCGTGCCAAGGCACCGAAACGACGCGCCCTTCTAGCGTTGTCTCGGTCATTCTGATTGCAGAATCTAAGCCACGGGCTGTTTTCTGGGAGCTCGGTACCTCTCCGGCTTGCGGTTTGTCCTTCCTGCCCCTCTTCACTCCTGCCTAGTCCCTGCAGGCCCGAGGGACTGCGGAGGAGCTGGCAGAACGGGGACTTCGCTCTCTGCTTTGGCAGAACAGCAGAGTGCGCGCGCGCTTGTCTCTCGTGGTAGAGGGTTACATTCCAGACCTCAAATTCAAATGACGTTTGAGTTGACTCTGGAACGTGGATCTCCAGAGAGAACAGGAGCCGCTGGTCCGTGTTTTACTTGCGAAACTAGACGGTTTTATCGACGTGGTCCGTAGCTGGGTCCGAGACTTGGTCGCGCTGCCAACAGTCACGCGTTTCGCCAAAGACGCTGCACCGCTGGCCGTGAGTCGCGGCTGCCTGAGAGAACTCCCGAAACGATTGCTGGCGCCGAAGGACGGTAGCACCCGTCTTTGGGTAACTGAGAAATGCTGCCCATCGCTCGTGTAGTCTGTCGGTCATCGGAACGTCTTGTAGTAGGTCTGGTTCTCAGAACACTGATCCGGAGCGCTTTAGACAGCTTAACCTTTCAAAATAGCTTTCCTGTGTCGCTGATGCTCACCAGTTTGTTTTAGTCGGTAAATGATTTCCGCAGCTGTGTCCGCGTTCCGCCACGCGCGTCTTGGCTCCTGAGCTCGCTGCTTACGGTTGCTCGGGTGCCCGGATTTGTCCCGTGCCCGGTAGTCGTGCTCCTCTTTCCTCTCGAACCGCGAGTCTTGATTCTGACGCGATGCCGGAAGCGCGATCTGGTTCCCCGTATCTTAGGAGCAGTTGTCGCTACATCTGTCGCTCCTGCCGAGCCGCCGAACGGCTCGGGGCAGCTCCGAGTGGATCTGTTACCCTGTTCCGGTCTTGTTTACGGTACGTGGGGCTTGGCAGGTGCCTTGAGCGCTCCTAAATCTTTTTGTTCCAGGACTCCTGCTGCGAAGGCAGACGCACAGGATGCAGCGAGCCTGGAGCAGCCATCACAGACACAGTGTGGCCAGTCCGCGGGGTAAGCACTGAACAGACCTTCCCGCCAGAACGTGCTCGCCTGAGCCTAAGGAAATTCACGCGGAGCGTGCGAGAAGTCTTGCTTTGCCAGTTAAAATACCTTGGGAGCTTTGAGTCTGGAATGAGCGGGGACGTTTAGTTGCGATACGGAGCCGTTTCTGAAGTTTCGCGTGGCTGTGGGAAGCTCGCCGCTCGCTGGGAACCAGACGGCTCGTACGGTTTCGGCTGCTCGTAGGTTAGCATCCGCCTCAGTACTGAGGAGGGCCAACGCGAAGAGCAGGTCACAGACTCTATGAAATTCAGCCGCTGCCCGCATACTGACAGCTCCCTCCAAAAGAAATGCTACTGGGTAGGATCCGTTGGCCTGTTTGTTTCCGATCGAGCTGGCATTAGAACGCTCGGTCTGGAAGAAGGTGGTTGTCCCTCTGTCTGGTTCTCGGGTTTGGTAGATGAGTGTTCAGGGCCGGTGAGGAACGGAGCTGGCTTTTGCTCGGTTGGTTGTCTTCATGTTCGCTTCCTTCCCTCCCCAGGCCAGCGGCAGTCCTCCCGGAACCTCAGTCGACGCAGAACTTGAGCAACGAGCACGAAACTGCAGGTACGTCACTCCCTCAAAAGCACCAAGTCGTGGGATTCCTCAGGACCGGGAAAAGCAGTACCGACCTGAAGTTTTGGCTCTCGTGCGTCTCGTTCCCTCAGGAAAAATCTCGGGGCTCCTAGTCATGGTGTCCTTGCTTTGAAGGGAGGAGAGGTTTGTCCGCTATTAATAGATGCTGGACGAATAGTTACATCTGTGGTTTTAGCTCGTGGCTGTTTCAGCGCCTGAGGCTTCGCACTCTCGCTACAACGCTGCCTAGATTGTCTTCTGGGGCAGACTTCCTGGTCCGAAGGCAGGTTGGCAAGCACTGTCCAGCTGCGGCAAAAACATCGCCCCGCGTAAGTTCGATCTTCATGCTGGCTCGTGTCTTTTCTAGGCTCGAAAGCTCTCGAGGAAGAGGAGAGCACCTTCAGCTCCCCGCTTATGTTTTGGCTTCAGCAAGAGCAAAAGAGGAAAGAGTGTCTTGGCGAGAAGAAACCAAAGAAAGGTTTGGTTTTTGAGATCTCTAGCGATGACGGCTTTCAGATCTGCGCAGAGAGCATTGAAGGTGAGAACTATGCGTCTTCGATTGTACTGCTTTTAGCTCGCCCTGCTAGAACTAAAATGGTGACTCGTGAGGATCTCTTACTTGCCTTTTTTATAGGTTTTTTTTTTTAAAAAAAAAAGAACACCAAAACTCTTGGTTTACGGCCCGAGAGCGATCCTAGTTCCTAACCGTGTCTGGATTCCGTTGATTTTTATTTTTTCTTTTCCCCCGAATAGAATCTATTCAGTGGAATAGATATCGTCGTCCCTTGTTTTGATCAGTAGCCCGATGGTGCTGAACCATCTTTTGTCCAGAGACAGTCGATGTGAATCAGACAGTAGGGTGTCTGGACTTCTCTTCACGCCAAAGCGAGTTGTGGAGAGGGTGGAAGCAGTCGCATCCGAGGGTCTTAATTTACGGCCCGTCAAAGGATGCGAACTTCGTGTGCTCCNTGTTGATTTTTATTTTTTCTTTTCCCCAAATAGAATCTATTCAGTGGAATAGATATCATCATCCCTTGTTTTGATCAGTAGCCCGATGGTGCTGAACCATCTTTTGTCCAGAGACAGTCGATGTGAATCAGACAGTAGGGTGTCTGGACTTCTCTTCACGCCAAAGCGAGTTGTGGAGAGGGTGGAAGCAGTCGCATCCGAGGGTCTTAATTTACGGCCCGTCAAAGGATGCGAACTTCGTGTGCTCCGACCGACTTGCGTAAATACGAGCGTTTTGTTGGACAACAGCGTACCGTGCACGTAAACGGAGGTCTGCCGGCGCTGCGTTGTTCCGCTGGAAACCCGATAAGCAGTGAAGTAGGAGGCGTCGTGAGGCACGTCTTGCGGCAGGCCTGCGTGCCCAGCGCTCGGATACTCTTTCACTGTCTCGTCTTCTGTTTGCGTGACTGCAGATGCCTGGAAGTCGCTGACCGACAAGGTTCAAGAAGCACGTTCGAATGCCCGCCTGAAGCAGCTGTCTTTCGCAGGTAACGCCCAGTGCCAAACCCGTTTCTACCGCGTTCTGAACGCGGGGGAGCAAACGGATCTTTTTGCGAGCGTCTCGGGGTTTGGAGTCGCAAGAGCTTCTGTTCAGCTGCCGACGACTGCTTCATCGGGGCTAAGTTCTTCCCAGTGAAATGCTGGAAAATTCTTACATGGCATGAGCTAGCTAATATGGGGCTTCCGTGAGAATTGCAGCCTAGCGCACAGGTGCTGGTTCCCGAGCTGCCGTATCCTCCCACCCCGCGTCTGTGTTGTCGGCTGGGTTTTTTTTGTTGGGCTCTATTTCTTGTTCCAGGCGTGAATGGTTTGAGGATGCTGGGGATCATCCACGACACGGTTGTGTTCCTGATCGAGCAACTGTACGGAGCGAAGCACTGCCACAACTACAAGTTCAGATTCCATAAGCCGGAGGAGGCCAACGAACCTCCTCTGAATCCACATGGCTCTGCTAGGGCTGAAGTCCACCTGAGGCAAGTGTGGCTTGGTCGGATTGGCGGCCCATCTGCTCCCTTGACTGACTCCAGGAGACCTCTGCAGCACTAGCCCTCTCTGTTGAAAAGAAACGTTGGCGGCTTTCTCGTGTAAATCGATGGCATTGGGTCTTCTGAGTCTGCACGTTCTTCTGGGCCCTCTGTCCACCCACCGTTGCTTTGTTTAACAAAGCTTTCCTGGCTGGTGCTTTTGTGCGCGTTGTCCTGAGGCATGGAAGGCTTTCAGGGAGAAAAGAGGGCTGGAGAAGGCGTAAAGCAGTAAAGAAGTCAAACTGCTGTGACGTCCACCGTGTTTGTTTTCGGTCGGCAGAGCGAGCTTCCTTTCCTCTCTTTACGTTGCAGGAAATCTGCGTTTGATATGTTTAATTTTTTGGCCTCTAAACACCGTCAGCCACCAGAATACAACCCGAATGATGAGGAAGAGGAAGAGGTGCAGCTGAAATCAGCCCGGTACGCAGCAGGCTGGGACGGTTCAAAGGGGAAAGTAACGCTGTGGTGGTAAAGCTACGAGATCGCGCTCAGTTACACGCCCTCGCTTTGTTCTAGGAGGGCGACCAGTATGGATCTGCCAATGCCCATGCGCTTCCGACACCTGAAGAAGACCTCCAAGGAGGCAGTTGGTGTCTACAGGTGCGGTTTGCTTCTGGTACCTCTGCCTCTGGGACAGGGGAGGGGTGCAGGCTGGGACCCTTCTGTGGAGCCAAACCACAGAATTGAGGGGGAGAAGCAGGTTTGGGTTTTTTCCCGTCCTCTTCCTCCCCGCCCGAGGTACGTATTTAACAAGTAATCCTCGGCGTGAGCTCCGTGTTCCTTGCCGGCTTGCCTCGGTGATCGCTAAGGCGTGCGGGTGGGAGTGGGTGGGAGGGACCCAGCGTTGCCCTTGTTGGCGTCACGCGGCCGAAGAGCACCGATACCGCAGGGAGCCCTGTAAGGAAGCGACGTGTTTTTTGCCGCGGCGGCCGTCTCGTGCTCCCGAGTTGGGCTCGTGGCGTTTGAAGTGCTCACTTAGCCGGTCGCTTTTGTAGGTCTCCCATCCACGGCCGGGGTCTATTCTGCAAAAGGAACATCGATGCAGGTGAGATGGTGATCGAATATTCAGGCAATGTCATTCGCTCCATCCTCACTGACAAACGAGAGAAATACTACGACAGTAAGGTGAGTTATGGGCTTTCGTAGAGCTTCTTAAAGAGTGTGGGAGAGCTAGAAAGTGGCTGTGAAGGTAGGACAGGCTTGGGCCCTGCAAAGGCTGCGTTGGGAGCGTCCCGAGCTGAGATTCCAGACCTCTCGGGACGTTTCCACTCTTGCCAGAGTTCTAGAGGCGCTTCTTGTTTTCCCCTGCGGGCTGGGAAGGGTCTCGGCCCGCCTCAGGCGTCGCCAATCCAGGGAGCGCGGGGATGAGACGGCGCGAGCATGGGCTCGTGGAGATGAGCGAAGGGAGGTGGCGGCTGCTCTTCGAGGCTTCGCTTCTGGCTGCTGCGAGGAGCTAGGCTGTCTGCTAGGGTGGCTCTGTCTCCGCGGCCCCGAGCTAACCCTCTTCCTGTGCTCCGTGCGTAGGGGATCGGCTGCTACATGTTCCGCATTGACGACTCTGAAGTGGTGGATGCCACCATGCACGGGAACGCGGCGCGCTTCATCAATCACTCCTGCGAGCCCAACTGCTACTCCCGGGTCATCAACATCGATGGCCAGAAGCACATTGTCATCTTCGCCATGCGCAAAATCTACCGAGGGGAGGAGCTCACGTACGACTACAAGTTCCCCATTGAAGACGCCAGCAACAAACTGCCCTGCAACTGCGGCGCCAAGAAGTGCAGGAAGTTTTTAAACTAGGACTTCCGCTGGCTGCAAGGGAGCCCCGAAGGGCCTGGGGCGAGCCACAGCTTCGAGGGAGTCGCGCCCCGGCCGTTGCGGCGGGGCCGGAGGCAGGAGCGAAGGCGCGCTGAGCTCCGGGACCCGCCTGGTGGCTGCGTTTATCTGTCAGAGTCCACATCTTCATGTCTCGCATGCGCACACGTACCCTTGTGAAAGACGCGGGCAACCGGAGAAGATCCTCGGCGCGGTTATGGTTTTGCTATTCTCGTTTCCCACCCCGCCCCCGGTATTTGTTTCTCGGCGCGGGGCTCACGAGCGGGAGAGGGGAGGGGAGGTCGGCCCAGGCCTGAGTGCACCACAGCGGTCGTGGGTCTGTCCCTCTGAGTCTCTTGGCTCAGAGCGCTGAATGGGGAGTCGTTCTCCTCCTCCTCCTCCTCCTCCTCCTCGTTGGAGGGCCGTCGGACGTTTGCTAGCACAGTCTTTGCGGGGGCTTTTCCCGAAGGAGAGGGCCCTCCCCCCGCCAACCAGCCACCGCAGGGACCGCGCGGGTCTCACTCCTCGGGCTGTGTGCCCGCAAAACGCTGCTCGCGAGTGGGCTGGCGTACTGCGTGGCACGGGGCCCGGCGCGGGGCGCGCGTCTGGCTTCATCTAGGAAGGCTGAACGGGGCAGCGGAGCCAAGCGGCTCGCGAGTAGACCGAAGAGGGCTCGGCTTACGCTTCGCGCCGAAACGCCCACCCAAGCACGGGGGAGTTCCTGGCGTTCTTGGCAGAGGGAGGGCTCACGCCGATGGTTACAGCGCGGCAAATCTTCGCGAGCAAAGGCTTGGTCGTGGCAGCGCCGTCCCTCTCTGGCTCCGTAGGATGGAGTAGTCCTGTCCATGCTCCTGCTGCCAGCAGCTGGCTCCCTCCCCTGCCCAGCGAGCCAGAGGCGCGTCCCGCCGGCGGCCTCTGCCGCGGTGAAGCTGGTTGGAGGGACGAGCGTCTCTAGGGAGAGATGGGGCGTGAGAGCTGGGGTTAGCCATGTCCTGCTGCGCGGCAAGAGCTGGGGAGGACTCGGGTGCAGGCTCCCACGGGACTGACTCTGCTCAGCCTGGCTGCGGCGCGGCCCCGGGCTGGGTGGGGACGCCCAGGAGCAGCTCCGTCGGGGTCCGTCTTCCGCGCGTCGTCCTCCCCAAAAAGCATGGGACGAGGCGCCAAGATGGCACGTGAGCTCTCTGCAGAGGCAAGGCCGGACGCTAACCGGCCTCACCCGTGCCGCAGCAGCGTCCGGAGGCGCGTGGGGAAATGAAGTAGCGGTGGGTGCGGTTGCCGTGGCTGAGGACCCACGCTTGTTTCGCGCGAGTCGAGCGACGCTGCGGTCCGGGTTGCGTTGTCGTCGTCGGTCCTCCTCCCGTTCGGGCCCGCCCCGCGCCTCCCAAACAAAAACCGAGAGGGAAGGAAAAAGCCCCAAGCCTGACGAGTGACGACCTTGGCTTTTACTCTGTTCTGTTTACAGTTTAGTATTTAAGGTTTTATAAATGTAAATATATTTTGTATATTTTTCTATGAGAAGCACTTCATAGGGGAGAGCACTTATGACGAGGCTTTTTAAACAGTGGTATTATCCTAATTTAAGAGAATCTCTTTTTAATAGTTTTTTTATTTCCATGGGACGGTTATAGGAAAACTCGTGGCTGGACGTGGTCCGAGCCTTTCTCCAGAGCGGGGGGCACGCTTTGTTTTTTGTTTTTGACTCTTGTTCTGCCTTTTTGACTTCAGTAACTGCTTCCGGGCCGTGCCGCAGGCACGAGGTGGGATGCGCGCAGCATCGTGCCGCGGTCTCCCTCTCGAAGGCAGATGAGGTTTTCCGTGGAGGAGGGAGGGAAGGCGGGGAGCGGCCGGGCTCTCCCACGCTGCCCGTGTGGGTAGGTCTGTGGCCCTGGTGGGAGCCGGCGGGTTCGAGGGCTGCTCCGAGACGGCACTGGCCGTCAGGGCAAAGGGCCGGGGGCGCGCCGGCTGACTCCCCGGTGCTTGCGGTGAGGCGCCCCGCACGCGTGGGCCCCGAGACCCCTTCCTCTGACCCGAGAGCAAAGTATGGCGCCGGGGGGAGGTCGGGAGCTGCCCCTTTCCCTTCCGTTATTGCACTGTGTGGTAATGATTCGGCGATAAGTGTTGAAAGAAAAGTCGAGCGGACGCTGCATTTGTTACTGAGACGATTTGATGCACTGACAGTTTGGGAACGCACATACCCCGAGGGGGCCGAGGAGCGCGCGCCCCACGGAGCCGGTCTCGGCCCCGCGGCCCGGCCGCGGCTGCTCTCGCTCCTTCTCCTTCGCTGTTGGTGACGGCAGTGCCGGGGGGCAGCCCGCGCCTCGGCGGAGCCCGCAGCTTCATCCGCGTAGCTCAGCTCCGCCGCGTTTTTCTCTCGCCCACGCTGCTGCCACATCCCGGTGGCGGAGGAGGAGTGCTTTCCCCGGCACGTGGGCCCCTGCCGCCGGCCTGGCTGTGCGAGGAGGCCCCGGCTGGGACGCGCGGCCGAAGCCGCCCAGAGTAGGGAGAAGTGGGGTGGGGGGGTGCCGCGGGACACCCTGAGCGCCAGGCATCCCTCCTCCCGCGGGTCCAGCTGGCTGTGCGCCTTGCTGCTATACCCGTGGCGGCTGCCTCGGTGGGAGCCGCTGTGGCCGCTGAAGCTGTCCGTACCCCCGGGAAGGCGCGAGCCGGGGCCCTCGGGCCGGAGTGGCAGCCAGCCGCGGCGGTGGGTGGCTGGGCTCGCTGCCGGCCCCTCGGCCCTGTCCTCCCGGGCCGGTGGCGCGTGCAGCGCGGCTCCCCGGTGTATGAATGTATATTTTATAAGGACTGACGCAGATCATGGTATCTGAAAATACTAAAAACAGAAGAATAAAAACGGAACCTTAGGGCGTTTCTTTTTTCTTTGTACAAACCGAGGTGGCTTTTTTTTAAAGGAGAAGCGGGTCATTGCAAAGGGCTGGGTATCTTTTCTTTCTGGTTTTCTTTCGTTTCGAAGCAATACCAGGTTCTTCAGTGAGACGGTCTTTGTGCAGAATCACGCCATCCGAACCCATACTACTGGTCCACTCTCGACACTCGCGAGGTTTTTTATAGCTATAAATACGATATATATAGGAACTGCTATAGTAACGCACCGTGTAATGAAGCCTAGTTCAGTATCGGTCCATGGCTTTTACTTCTCTTAACACTATAGGTAAGGATTGTGTTACAGTCGCTAACGACGGCCGCGGAAGCCACGCCGCGCGTTCCCGCCGGGCGCAGAGCCGGGGGCGGGCGGCCCGGCCCTTCCCGGCCCTTCTTGTTCCCAGTCAGTACTCGTACAACTTGGTTTCCTCCTCCTCCTCCTCCTCCTCCTGCTCCTCTCGTTTCGGTGATGGATGTTGGGGTACCACCTGCATTTAGAGGAAAAAACGTGCTCCGTGCTTTCCTGGTATCTTTTTAACGAGGTACAGTAGCTTTGTCTCTCAGCCGAGATCTGTACTTGTGGTGTTTCCTTTATTGAACTTAACGGTCTCTTTAGTAAATACAGGTAGGTGAGTAATTGTTTCAAAAAAAAAAAAAAAAGGCAAAAAAAAAAAGCTCCGCAAAGGCAAGCTTATGTTCTAGAAATACAGTTCTTGACAACTTATCATGTATAACAAATCTCTTCTTTTTTTCCTTGTGTTCTTCCAAGCTTCTGGTTGGTTTTGTTTTGGTTTTTTTTTTTTTTTAAAAAAAAAAAAAAAAAAAAGGAAATGTGTCTAAAGTCCATCAGTGTTAACTCCCTGGCACAGGGAAGAAGGAAATACTTTAATAGTTTAAAAAAAAATGCTGAAAGCTCTGCAAAAGACTGAATGTAAAAATAAAAAAGTGTACATAGTTGTAAAAAAAAAAAAAAAAAAAAAAAAAAAAAAAAACAAAGGAGTTTTTAAACATGTTTATTTTCTATGCACTTTTTTTTATTTAAGTGATAGTTTAATTAATAAACATGTCAAGTTTATTGCTGCACAGGGTTGCTCTCGATTTCTTCTTGAGGGCTGGGAAGCTGCTGCTCCAGCGGCGCCACGCCTCCTCTGGGATCCGGCCCGGGGCACGGTGGCAGCCGCCAGTGGGGCTGCGCGGGGCGTTCGGGGCCCCCGGATCGCAGCGGGGGCGCTCGGCTGCAGCTCCCCGCAGCCGGCGTGCGCGGGTCACCTTGGGAAGCCGCGGCTCTTCCAGCTGGGCTCCTGCCTCTGAGCCATCCGGGCGGCGGGGCCCGCGGCAGGCCCGCGATAGGATGGGCAAGGGCGAAGCGGTGCCGGCGGTGTGAACATTGACCCGCCGCCTGGCCGCGGGGCCCCGGCGCAGAGGGCACCATGGCCACCGCCAACGACAGGGCCGTCCTGCAGACCATCTTTAACCCCAGCACCCCTTTTGGGGACATCCTGGGGCTGGACGAGGAGGAGGAGGACGCCCAGGAGGAAGGTGAGGTGACACTGCGGCGGGTTCTCGCTGGAATCGGCAGCGGCGCCCCTGTGCTGCCGGGTGCCCGGGGGCAGGGGAGGGAGGCTCAGGGGGCCGGGAGCAGCCCCTACCCGGCGCCATCCCGCGGCACCCTGCGCCATCCCGCAGCACCCTGCCCCGTGCCGGTTCCAACGGTGGGGTGGGTGCTGGTCCCGCTCCCCCCGGGGTGTCCCAGGGCCAGCCCCTTCCCCGGCCAAGGGCTCGGCTTCGCACCGCAGCAGGGGAAGCCTTCGCGCCGGAGCTGCTGGAGCAGGTTCGGGACCTGGAGCTGCAGGGGGTTTCTGCTGCCGAGTCGGGAGACGTGCGTGCGGCCCTGGAGAGGTTCAGCGAGGCCATCCGCCTGCTGCCTGAGCGCGCCTCGGGCTACAACAACCGGGCCCAGGCCCTGCGGCTGCAGGGGGACGTGGCAGGTGAGCAGCGCCGGGGCGGCCGCCTCCCAGGCCCCGCAGCCCCCCCCCAGCACCCCTGGCCCGCTACGACGCCCCTCTCCTCCCGGCCAGGAGCCCTGCGGGACCTGGACACGGCCATCCGCCTGAGCCAGGGCCGCGGCCGTGCCGCCTGCCAGAGCTTCGTGCAGCGCGGCCTCATCCACCGGCTGCAAGCTCGTGACGACGATGCCCGGCGGGACTTCGAGCGAGCGGCGCAGCTGGGCAGCGCCTTCGCCCGACGGCAGCTGGTGCTGCTGAACCCCTACTCAGCGCTCTGCAACCAGATGCTCTGCGAGATGTTGGGGCGGCTGCGCAACCCCGGCGGCACCGGGAGCGAGTGAGAGGAGTGGGAGACGGGCGAAGCAGCGCTTGGGGCACGCGGCAGCGTGCTCCCCAGGTGGCCCGGGCACGCGCATCCTGGCCGCCGGAGCGTGTCCGTCTCTGGTGCCGGAGATCCCGTTCTTTTTCTCCTGGCTGTGGGCCAGGGACCGGAAGTACTGAAGCGCCTTGCTTTGTTTCTGCTCCCCTCCACCCCGAATAAACCTCCCCGTGTTCCTGGCGCTCGGGCTCCGGTTGCGGCGTTGCGGGCAGTTGTGGCGTGATGGCCGTGTGCGCGCAGCCCCGCTGCGGTGGGCAGCCCTGCGGGTGCGAGGCTGGGCTGAGCCCCTCGCCGTGAGGACGGGACGCGGGGACATTTATCCCTGCCCTGGCTGCGTGGTCTCCTGCCGCTCTCCTGTGAGCCGGGGCCAGCGAGGAAGGCAGGACCGACGCTGCTGCTGCTGCGGCAGCGGCTGCGTGCAGCGCCAGCCCCGCTCGCAGAAGGCGGCTGCGGGGGCCTGGCGCGAGGGATGCTCGCAGCAGCCGTGCTGGGGACCGCCCCTGTGCCGCATGCAAGGCCCTGCCTGCCGGGGCCCAGGCGCGGAGCCGCACTGCGGGCCGGGCTGGACGCAGCAGCGGTGATGCCCCAGGTAAGGTACGGCCTGGCCGCGTCCTCTGGCCCTGCTGCGTGCGGGATGCCGGGGGCCCAGCGTGGGGATGGTCCCGCGTCCCGGCTCCAGCTGCCTTTCCCCTAGCGCTGAGCGTGGCCGGTGCGCCATGGGGCTGCCGGGGGGCTGCCCAGGGTCTGCCCTCGCCGGCCTCCTGCTTGGCCTCCCAGCGCTCTGCTCAGCAGGTGAGGCTGTGGCGGGGTCCGGCACACGGCTCCGGCAGTAAGAACCCGCTGCGGCTCTGACACGCTGCGGGATCTCGGGCAGGGCTGGGGGAGCCGGGCCCCACCATCGACGGGCAGCCGCTGGCCGTGCGCACGCTGCGGGAGGAGGAGAGCCACGTCTTCACCTGCCGGGCCCCCCAGCCGGCCCCCGGCGCCACGCTGGCGTGGTACCTCGACGGGCGGAAGCAGGAGGCAAACTGCTCGGCCATGGGCACTGCCAGCACCCTCACCCTCACCGCCCGGCGCACCGACCGCGAGCTCCACTGCTCCCTGATGGACCCGACCTCCGGGGAGACCTACAATGCCTCCGTCCTCCTCGACGTGCAGTGTAAGGTCCGCGGCGCCGGCCCCACTCAGGCCAGAGATGCGGGGAGGGTGCGTGGGGCTGCTGCCCGGCCGGAGCAGGGCCACAACCTGCGTCCGTCCCTGCCGTAGCGGGGCAGCGTCTTGGCACTCCTGCTCCCGGGCGCAGTGCCCCTGTCCCTCCCTGCTGCCTGTCCCTACTGCCCCCCTCAGTGCCTGTGTTTGTCACCCAGATAAGCCAGAGATCCTGCGTGCAGACGCCCGCTACCGGGTCGAGGGCGCTGGGCTCCTCCTGGTGCTCTTTGTGCTGGTGCAAGCCAACCCGCCCGCCAGCGTCGCCTGGGTGGACCGGGACGGGCACGTGATGGCCAACGCCTCCGAGTTCCTCCTCCTGAGCGCCACGCGCTCCCTGGGGCCAGCCAACCACTCGCTCCGCGTCCACCTCGGCAGCGTGGCTGGCAACTTCTCGGTCAGCGCTGCCAACAGCGTGGGCGTCACCACCGTCTCCCTCCTGCCCCCAGGTAGGTGCTGGGAGGGCAGGCGCAGAGCAGCGGCCCCGCACAGGGGTGCTGAGGGGGCCGCGCTGCCCGTGCAGGTCTGCTGGACGCCCGCGTGGAGCTGCCCGTCTTGGGCATTGCCGTCGGAGCAGCCCTGGCCCTGGGCGCCCTGCTCAGCCTGGGCTCCTGCGCCGCCTGCCTGGCGAG
>VZSC01005635.1:25961-39146 GCA_013398225.1 Steatornis caripensis
CGCGGAGCTGCGGCGGGACGGGAGGTCGGTCCGCGTTCGCGGGCTCCTGCTGCTGCTGGCCCCCGTGTCCGGCAGCCGTTAGCACGGGCGGCCGGGGATGGGAAAGACCTGACGTGCGGGAGCTGCCTCGCGCCGACAGAGTTAACGAAGAAGCCGGTCCGCGCGAGAGAAACTCGAGGAGGAAGTCTGGGTAGCGTGAGAGAAGGAGAACGCGGAGGCTGGCCTCTCTGCCTTTTTATTGCTGGTGCGATAACGTGTCTGAAGTGCCCAGGAGAGTCATCCCAGCGCTGCGCTCGGTATAGCTGTCGAGGATTTGCTAGCCTGCCTCCGCTGTAAACGCGGCCCTGCGAAGAAGCGTCACGTTTTAAATCCTTCCCGTGCTTAGCTGTAGGCTGGGGGCGGACTGACGGGGAACTCGGTGAGCCAGGGCCCCGCCTGACGCCTTTCAGGGGTTCGCCGCACCCCTGCGTACGTAGGAACGGGCCGCTGCACTGCACCCGCCCGACCCAGCGGGAGCGCCGAGAGCGTTCGTTCAGGGTAACACAGGGCCAGAAAGTGCTCCGGAGAGAGGGAGGAGCAGAGGGGGACCTCTCGGAGTAGTTCAGGTTCTGGTCACGGAAAAAGACTTAAGCTGGTGTTCAAGGAAGGTCAGTCAGCGGCACAGTACACGCGGAGGTGGGACGTAGTCCGCAGCGGGTCTTTTTTTGACGCTGCGCGGCGTGGGAGGCCGGGCTAACCAGCATTCGTGTCCCCCGCAGGTGCTGTTGGCAGCAGCCGTCTGCACAAAGGCGGGGAAGGCCATCGTCTCACGGCAGTTCGTGGAGATGACCCGGACGCGCATCGAGGGGCTGCTGGCGGCTTTCCCCAAGCTGATGAACACGGGCAAGCAGCACACTTTTGTGGAAACGGAGAGCGTGCGGTACGTGTATCAGCCGATGGAGAAGCTCTACATGGTGCTGATCACCACTAAGAACAGCAACATCCTGGAAGACCTAGAAACACTCCGGCTCTTCTCTAGAGTGGTAAGGAGCAGCCTCTTAATACAGAGTTTGCATGTGCGTGGCCTGAAGCGGCGCCGTTCTAAGGGGACCTGGTGGCGAGCTGATGCCAAAGAAGCGCTGCCCGCCTGCCTCCGCGTGGCGGCTTCGTTTTCCAGAGCCTCTTCCCGGCCTGGAAGGAAGCTTTGAAGCTTGGGTGATGTTTTCGAGCTAGACTTAAAAAAGCGTCGGTTGCTCTCTGGCTGGCGAGACCGAAGGGATGGTGACGTACGTTTAGCGTTAGATATTCTCTCTGTCCTTAAGGTAGCACCCGTATTGCTTCTAAAAAGACCGTGATGTTATGGCACGCGGTCGCTGGAAGGACGGCACTACTTCGCGTGCGTTTCGACACAGCGAGTTTGTGCAGCCGCCTTCACGCAACCAAGGGGCCTTCGGGAAGTTCGTTGGCCCCAGCGTGCGTTTCGGTTCCTCTGAGCTAAGAGTCACGGTCGAGCGAAGAGGCTCCCTGAGTATTTTAGTGTGGGAAAACTAGCGGTGGCAAAACTCAGTCGTGCTGCTTATCGACAACGGAGAGCGGCCTAATGGTGCGGTGGTCTTGCGGAGGGTCTAGCGCAGCCGTGAAGTCCAGGGATAGCCGAAAGGGAGTGTTTACGCGGTATCACCTACGGATGCGCTTTTAAAATGTTTTCCCTGTACTAGATCCCTGAATATTGTCGAGCTCTGGAGGAGAACGAGATCTCCGAACACTGCTTCGACCTGATTTTTGCCTTCGATGAAATTGTGGCCCTGGGCTACCGCGAGAACGTAAACCTGGCACAAATTCGGACCTTCACCGAGATGGACTCGCACGAAGAGAAGGTGTTCCGAGCTGTCAGAGAGGTGAGCGGGAGCGACTGCAGGCCTGGCGTGGGGTACCCTGTCTGGGAGGAGACACCGCTCTTTGTATACAAAGGGGTTACTCCGCTTCGACAGGGCCCGTAACGTTATCTAGCTCTTCCGTAAACTAAATGGCCGCCTCTCGTGGTTGTTTTTTTTTTTTTCTTTTGGCAAAGAGTTTATGGGCAGAGGCACTTAGTTCCCCTGCAAACCAAGACTGAGATCGCAAAGCTCTGTGAGCCCCTTGTCTTTGATTTCAGACCCAGGAGCGCGAAGCGAAAGCTGAGATGCGCCGTAAAGCGAAGGAATTGCAGCAGGCCAGGAGGGATGCTGAGAGACAGGGCAAAAAGGCGCCCGGTTTCGGGGGCTTCGGCAGCTCGGCCGTGTCCGGGGGCACAACGGCGGCGATGATCACGGAGACCATCGTTGAAACGGAGAAGCCCAANCCGAAAGGGAGTGTTTACGCGGTATCACCTACGGATGCGCCTTTAAAATGTTTTCCCTGTACTAGATCCCTGAATATTGTCGAGCTCTGGAGGAGAACGAGATCTCCGAACACTGCTTCGACCTGATTTTTGCCTTCGATGAAATTGTGGCCCTGGGCTACCGCGAGAACGTAAACCTGGCACAAATTCGGACCTTCACCGAGATGGACTCGCACGAAGAGAAGGTGTTCCGAGCTGTCAGAGAGGTGAGCGGGAGCGACTGCAGGCCTGGCGTGGGGTACCCTGTCTGGGAGGAGACACCGCTCTTTGTATACAAAGGGGTTACTCCGCTTCGACAGGGCCCGTAACGTTATCTAGCTCTTCCGTAAACTAAATGGCCGCCTCTCGTGGTTGTTTTTTTTTTTTTCTTTTGGCAAAGAGTTTATGGGCAGAGGCACTTAGTTCCCCTGCAAACCAAGACTGAGATCGCAAAGCTCTGTGAGCCCCTTGTCTTTGATTTCAGACCCAGGAGCGCGAAGCGAAAGCTGAGATGCGCCGTAAAGCGAAGGAATTGCAGCAGGCCAGGAGGGATGCTGAGAGACAGGGCAAAAAGGCGCCCGGTTTCGGGGGCTTCGGCAGCTCGGCCGTGTCCGGGGGCACAACGGCGGCGATGATCACGGAGACCATCGTTGAAACGGAGAAGCCCAAAGTGGCTCCGGCACCTGCCAGGTGGGTGCGGGGTATAGGTGGCAGATGTTACTGGGAGCCAGCGGTGGCTGAAGCCACGTGCCCAAGCGAAGGCTCCCTGTCACGGGCGCGTTGTCTGCGTAGCCCTCCCTCCCGTTCGGCTGCTGTACGGTTAGACAGTGTCCTGCCTTCCTAAGGCCTCTCCTCAGCCCTGCCGATCGGCGTCTGTTGACCTCTGAGCCTTTACTTTGGGCACTTGCAGGCCGGAAAATGTTGCGTATTCTTGAGAGCCCTCTTTTATTATCGAAGCGCGTTTGTGCCGAGTACTNAGCTGTCAGAGAGGTGAGCGGGAGCGACTGCAGGCCTGGCGTGGGGTACCCTGTCTGGGAGGAGACACCGCTCTTTGTATACAAAGGGGTTACTCCGCTTCGACAGGGCCCATAACGTTATCTAGCTCTTCCATAAACTAAATGGCCGCCTCTCGTGGTTGGGGTTTTTTTTCTCTTTTGGCAAAGAGTTTATGAGCAGAGGCACTTAGTTCCCCTGCAAACCAAGACTGAGATCGCAAAGCTCTGTGAGCCCCTTGTCTTTGATTTCAGACCCAGGAGCGCGAAGCGAAAGCTGAGATGCGCCGTAAAGCGAAGGAATTGCAGCAGGCCAGGAGGGATGCGGAGAGACAGGGCAAAAAGGCGCCCGGTTTCGGGGGCTTCGGCAGCTCGGCCGTGTCCGGGGGCACAACGGCGGCGATGATCACGGAGACCATCGTTGAAACGGAGAAGCCCAAAGTGGCTCCGGCACCTGCCAGGTGGGTGCGGGGTATAGGTGGCAGATGTTACTGGGAGCCAGCGGTGGCTGAAGCCACGTGCCCAAGCGAAGGCTCCCTGTCACGGGCGCGTTGTCTGCGTAGCCCTCCCTCCCGTTCGGCTGCTGTACGGTTAGACAGTGTCCTGCCTTCCTAAGGCCTCTCCTCAGCCCTGCCGATCGGCGTCTGTTGACCTCTGAGCCTTTACTTTGGGCACTTGCAGGCCGGAAAATGTTGCGTATTCTTGAGAGCCCTCTTTTATTATCGAAGCGCGTTTGTGCCGAGTACCACGGTAGCGTCCCGTAGCCTCTCTCGAGCCCTTGACAGCCAAGGGGCTTCTCACGGTGTGGGTGTGTGAGAAGAAGAGGGCCCGGCCGCTGGTAACANGTAACGTTATCTAGCTCTTCCGTAAACTAAATGGCCGCCTCTCGTGGTTGTTTTTTTTTTTTCTCTTTTGGCAAAGAGTTTATGGGCAGAGGCACTTAGTTCCCCTGCAAACCAAGACTGAGATCGCAAAGCTCTGTGAGCCCCTTGTCTTTGATTTCAGACCCAGGAGCGCGAAGCGAAAGCTGAGATGCGCCGTAAAGCGAAGGAATTGCAGCAGGCCAGGAGGGATGCGGAGAGACAGGGCAAAAAGGCGCCCGGTTTCGGGGGCTTCGGCAGCTCGGCCGTGTCCGGGGGCACAACGGCGGCGATGATCACGGAGACCATCGTTGAAACGGAGAAGCCCAAAGTGGCTCCGGCACCTGCCAGGTGGGTGCGGGGTATAGGTGGCAGATGTTACTGGGAGCCAGCGGTGGCTGAAGCCACGTGCCCAAGCGAAGGCTCCCTGTCACGGGCGCGTTGTCTGCGTAGCCCTCCCTCCCGTTCGGCTGCTGTACGGTTAGACAGTGTCCTGCCTTCCTAAGGCCTCTCCTCAGCCCTGCCGATCGGCGTCTGTTGACCTCTGAGCCTTTACTTTGGGCACTTGCAGGCCGGAAAATGTTGCGTATTCTTGAGAGCCCTCTTTTATTATCGAAGCGCGTTTGTGCCGAGTACCACGGTAGCGTCCCGTAGCCTCTCTCGAGCCTTTGACAGCCAAGGGGCTTCTAGCGGTGTGGGTGTGTGAGAAGAAGAGGGCCCGGCCGCTGGTAACACTCGGGACGGAACCCAGATCCGAGTTACAACTTCGCGCCCTACGCGTAGCGTCGCCAGTTTCGCGCGCGTTCTCCCCCCAGAAAAAGGCTGCAGAGGCGAGGGCTGTGTTGTTGGGACGGCCAGGTTACAGCACTAAGATCACAACCGAGGAGGGAGGAATCCGCTGCCGTGGGCTCACTTGGACGTTCTTGTGCCTTTTGCTTAGGCCTTCAGGTTCCAGTAAAGCCTTGAAACTTGGCGCTAAGGGCAAGGAGGTGGACAACTTCGTGGACAAGCTGAAATCGGAAGGAGAAAATATCATTACTTCCGTAGGCAAGCGCTCTACGGAAGCAGCCAAAGTTCTCGCTCCGCCTGTTAACATGGAGAGGTGGGTATTGCCCTCGCTTCGCCAGCGGCCCTCCCGGCGCTCTCTGCGAGACTCGTGTCGCTTCGCGAGCTGGCGTCCTTCTCGCTTCTCAGGACAGGCCTTTTCCTGCCAGTCGGGTCCTGCGTGCTCGCGCGGCCTGTCGATTTTAAAAGACGCCGGGCTAAAGCTTGGAAGGTGCGGCAACAAAAAAAGCAGATAGCTGATTTGATTAGGAGCTGCCGGAATTAGAACGGGCGGTACATCCGCTGTTGGGCTGAGGCCAGGAATGCTCCCAGGCCTTTTCCCTGGTGCTCTGCCTTCACGTGAGGTAAAATAGCTGCCGCGTTTCCTGCTCCCCAGACACGCGGAGTTCCCGCCTTGCTGTGGCTCAGGATGGAAGCGTGCACAGCTCCTTTCGCCTGTGGCCCTCCAGAACCTTCTGGCGCCGTGAGGCAAGCGCTGCTGTACGGCCGAGGGGCTTTGAGCAAACGGTGTGCCCAGAGGCTGTGTCATTGCCGTTTACGTGGGCTTCCGGCCGTTGCGGACTCGTGCCTGCGGTGCCGCCTGCCCCCCAGCCCCGAGTTCACCTGTCGGAGCAGCGTCAGGCGTGCTCGGTGCCGTCCGTGCTGTTCCATTTGGGGCCGTCGTGCTCTTGGGAGCACCTGCCCGCTCGTTACACGTAGCCTGTCCTCACTGAGTGCTGATCCCTCATCCTGCCTGTTCGATGCCAAGCGCCAGACTTGAGCTACCCGCTTTTTTTCTGTCTGTCTAGCGTGCACATGAAAATAGAGGAGAGAATCTCCCTGACTTGTGGCCGTGATGGAGGGCTGCAGAACATGGAGCTGCATGGCATGATCATGCTGCACATTTCCAATGAAAAGCTTGCACGGATTCGCCTGCATGTAGAAAACGAAGACAAGAGGGGAGTGCAGCTACAGGTAAAGCCGGCTGGGTGTCGCGTGCTGCTGAACGTGCTTGTGCTGCCCTCCGGGGCAAAGTGCTGGAATTACTCGAGCGTGTTACTGTCCGCTGCTCTTGTCCGAGCCTTCTCAGCGAATGCGCTGAAAACAGGAGCAGTCACCGCGGACGTTACTGCAGCGTAAAGGCAGGGCCAGCTCATGCCCAAGAGACTGAAGTTCACTTGAGAAATCAGCTCTCGTGCGCTTACCGTCGTGCCCTCGGAGCCTTATCTGTGCCGTGGCGCGCGTTGGCGTGCCGGCTGCCGGCTCGGGCTTTGCAGCGGCCTGGTTGTGTTGCCTGTTGCTGGATTTCTGTGATGCGAGCTGTAGTTGCGGAGCGGGCGTGCTAGAATAAACTTGCTCTGCCGACGAGGAATTAATTGGTTACCTAGAAAGCTGTTTCTCCTTGGCGTCGCTCGTGTCCCGTCGCGGCTGTAGCCGAGACGATTGCTGGAGCCCTTGGTTGCGGTCAGCGGTAGCAGGTCGGAACGTTCTGGAGAGATGCATCCTGCCCTTCTTCCCTCCATGTGACCTTAGTGATCCCTGGAGATCGTGCTGCGTTGACGCACTCTTTCGCTTCCTCCTCCTCCTCCTCGCCAAGGGCTTGTCCGTACGTAGCCGGCTGCAGGCCTGCTTCGACAGGGGTGGGTTCCTTGTCAGCGCATCTCAGGAGCGAGCTCCTCCTGCTGCTCCCACGCGCGCTGCTTCGGCTGGAGGACGATGTCAAGCCCAGTGCTAGCTCCTGTCTATCTAGTGTAACTTGAACGTTGACTTGCAAAAATCCTCTGCTCCTGAAAAGCTGCTTACCTCGCTGTGCTGAGGAGAGAAGATTTAAACGGAGCTCGGCTGCTGTCGTATAGGCGTGCGCGTGGATGTGTGTGTTAGGGTTGCCGAGGGAAGCCATGCTTTTGCAGTTGCAGGGTGTTCTTCCCGGCAGCGGCACCAGGCTCTTTTTTTTCTTCTTTGGGAGAACCGTCCCTTACAGGTCTCCGGGATGGCCTTTGGGACCTTTCAGAGCTGTTAAAGTTGTTCTGTAGGTATCAGCTCGGGACGCGCATCGCTGGAGTGTCTGGCGCAGTGGCACGTAAAAATGGCGGTGGTGTGGATTGTTCTCAGCAGGTCGGCATTTTCTGGAAGGAACCCCAGGGGTCTGATGAGCAGATGTGCTCCAGTCGGGCTGCCGAGCCGGGAGCCGGGCCGGCGTGTGTTTTGTCGAGGAAGATACTCTGGGATGCGTAGGCCTGTCTTCCTAGAACCCGCGTTGCCCGCATACGGTTCTCCCCGCGGGCTTGGGGTTACAGCCTGGGCCTGTGTTCCCCTTTCAGACTCACCCGAATGTGGACAAGAAGCTCTTCACTGCGGAATCGCAGATCGGTTTGAAGAACCCCGAGAAGTCGTTCCCTGTTAACAGCGACGTGGGTGTGCTCAAGTGGAGGCTGCAGACCGCGGAGGAGTCCTTCATCCCGTTGACAAGTGAGTGCGAGCGTGCAGCTCGGGCGGGACAGGCTTCTGTTCGTCCGTGGGCCGCCGGCTTGCAGCCCGCCATGCGGCTGCTGGGCCGCCTGGAGCGTGGCACGTCGTGAGACGACAGAGGCACTGCATGTCTTCCGTTGCACGGCGGCTGTTCTCAGCAGCACGCACGCGCGTTTCCTGTACCACTCTGGAAGGAAAACGAAAGCTGTTCTTAAGGTCAGAGTTTCCTGGGGATGGCTTTGCTGCGCTACTTGAAGCGCGTCATCTTTTGGAAGCCTGTTGCACGTAGCAAGCCGGCGTGGCTCAGCGTAGCCTTTCTGTGCCCTCAGTTAACTGCTGGCCATCGGAAAGCGGGAACACTTGCGACGTTAACATTGAATACGAGTTGCAAGAGGAGAGCCTGGAGCTGAACGATGTGATCATCACCATCCCCTTGCCGTACGTAACGCTCCTTGTCCGGGCGGCGCTAACGAGCACATCAGGGATCCCGTCGGCTCCTTCCCCTCTCTGGTTTGCAGGTCTGGCCGAGCCGGCGGCCTTGACGAGCCTTTCCTTGGCTCCGTGCAGGTAAGCTCTCGTGACTTCTCGTTGCCTGCCCTAGGTCTGGTGTCGGCGCCCCGGTGATTGGGGAGATCGATGGTGAGTATCGCCACGACAGCCGGAGAAACCTCCTCGAGTGGTGCCTGCCAGTGATAGATGCCAAAAACAAGAGCGGCAGCCTGGAGTTCAGCATAGCGGGGCAGCCCAACGACTTCTTCCCGGTGCAGGTCTCCTTCGTCTCCAAAAAGAACTATTGCAACATACAGGTACGGTTGCTGCCGGCGCTCTGCGGGTGTCGCGTTGCCTCTTTGAAGCTGCCTCAGTCACCCGCTGGCTAGGAGCGGCCATGCCGTGGCGCATGGGCCCTGCTGTCCCGCCTAGCGAAGGCCCGGGCGTTGCCTTTAGGTCGTGTCCGTTTGAGCTGGGTTCAGGAGCGGCAGCAGGCAGCACTGGCAGCTCCGGCTTCCCGGAGCTTGCCTGCGGGTTTCGCTGTGCCTCGGAGTCGTTAATTCCCCTCGGACTTTGTTGGAGAATCCGTCAGCCTTCCGAGCCGAAACGCTTATGGCATACGGGTGTCTCTGTCTGCGCCCGCTGTAGCCACGGCTGCTTAACTCCTTGCGGGCCGCTCTCAGCGGAGACACGGTCACCGCGGAAAACCGTTCCCCCGTTTTCAGGTTTCCTGAGGACAAACCTCTTTTATTTCAGGGCCGACGTGCGGTTCGAAAGCGCCGGGTTGATTCGGTCCTCGCGACCGTCCCGGCGTCAGAAAGCGCCGTGCGGCGCCTGGTGCCGAGCTTACTCTGCCCGTTGTCTCCGCAGGTTACCAAAGTGACCCAGGTAGACGGGAACAGCCCCGTGAGGTTTTCTACTGAAACCACCTTCCTGGTGGACAAGTACGAAATCCTGTAATGGCAGCCGTGGGGAATCGCAAAGGAAGAAATTTTTAAATTAAAAAAAGAGGCCGAAGTTTATTCTGAATGTTGGGAACACCGCAGCCCCCTCTCCGCCAAGACACGAGGCTCTGCCTGCCATCCGCAGCATTCCTGGGTCACAGACATTTTTGGCAGAGAACTGATGTGCTCGTGGGGGGGAAAGGCTACAAATTTCTTTGGCAGATTTTTACCAGCTGGCAGGAGAGCAAGATCTCCGCAGAGAACCTGGCCTTCACGTGTCCCCTTGTCCCCTGAAGACGCCCGGAGCCTACCAGACATCGCACTCTTCCTTTCCGAAGCGTCCCGCGCTGTTCCCTTGTTGGTGCTGCCGTTTTAATTTTTCCTCGGCCTTCAACCCTCGCTTCCGTTGATGAAAGCAGGCGTTAAGATGACGTGCGCGGGGACGCCCTGCTTCTCTGGACCCTTCTGGTAGAAGCGGAGCAAGCTGGCCTCGGTTCCAGAGGTGGGGGCGGGTGGTGTGGATGAGGGACTCGGGGCTGCGGTGCTTTGGCCCCGCGCGGTTACTGCCGTCTCTCCAGCCCTGCTGGCCCTACACCTGGGCTCGCCTCTCCGGCTCGCGGAGGGCTCCCAGCGTAAAGGCAGGGCCAGCTCATGCCCAAGAGACTGAAGTTCACTTGAGAAATCAGCTCTCGTGCGCTTACCGTCGTGTCCTCGGAGCCTTATCTGTGCCATGGGGCGCGTTGGCGTGCCGGCTGCCGGCTCGGGCTTTGCAGCGGCCTGGTTGTGTTGCCTGTTGCTGGATTTCNGCTCGCGGAGGGCTCCGCGGCAGCGCCGCCTGCGGATGCTCTAGGCCCCGCTAGTCCGGAAGGGGCTGCCATGGGCACGCTGGCTGCTGCAGCTGCTCTTGGGCCAGCCTTTGGAGGCGGTTCGGCTAGCTTAGAACCGGCTGCTTGCCCTTCCCGGGGCGCTTTCCTCGTCCTGGGAGGTTGAGGGCGGCTTTGTCTGCCTCGGCGGCCAGCGGCTGTGGAGACGGAGTGTCCGGACCTGTCCCATTCTCAGCGCTTGCGGGCGGGGGAGAAGGAAGCGCTGCTTCCCAGAAAACGTGGGCACACGCCAGCGTGATGCCCGCCCTCCCAGAGCCATTCCTCCTCCTGCGCCTGCCGAGCGTTACTCGCCTCATTGCAGCACTGTGCTCCCCTCGAAACTCGGCTCGCCTGCTTTCCTCGGGGCCGGTGGCTAACGGCGGCTCAGTCTGCCGCCGGCGCAGTCAGCAGGGGAGCAGAGCGGCTGCTGCCTGGGTCCTGGGCATGCATGTGGAGACAAAACGCTCTCCTGGCACGTGGGCCGAGCTCCCGCGAGAGCCCTCGCGTGGGAGTGGGCGGTCTCGCTTCCCATGGGCTCCTCTGCCAAAGAAGTTCGTGGCCTCTCCTCCGTCAGCGGCCCCCGAGGGGCCATCGGCCCCGCACCCTGTCCCGCGAGGGCCCGAGAGCAAACCCCGTTCCCTAGCAAAGTAGGCGACGCATCCTGTTAACTCGCTCGCGCTCGAGAGTTGCTTATCTGTACAATTTTAAAATGGAGTCGAGGTTAGTCCGAGCAGCCAAGGAGCTTTTTTTTTTTTTCCCCGTCTCTAAAATTCGCTGGAGGGTGATATTTAAACCGAGCCGAGATTCACACCACCCCCTCACCCCCCCCTTTTGTAACCCTGTACCGTTCTGGCCTAGGGAATAGAGCACATTCCAGTGTACGCGGAACACCGAGTCTTCAATCCAATAAAGAGTATCGTGGAAGGAAGCGGCTGGGGGTGCGGGGGGCCGCCAGGGCGGGGTTCAGCGCTGTCCCCCCCGGCCTCCGTGGGGGCGGGACGGGGACAGGGACCAGGACCGGGACGGCGGAATGGAGGTGAGCGGCCGGGACAGGGGCCCTTGCGGGGGCTGGGGCTGGGGCCATGGCCACGCTGCCCTTGGGCCAGGCGGGAGGTGGGGGGTTCCCTTCGGCCACCCAGTGCCTGTGGTGCTTGCATGGCTGGGAGCCGGAGCCGCATCGGTGCTGCATGGTGGCGGCAACTGTGGTGGCCCCGTGGCCGGGTTGTGCCGGGGGCGGGGGGTTGGCCGCAGGCTGCCCTTCTCAGGACAGGCCTTTTCCTGCCAGTCGGGTCCTGCGTGCTCGCGCGGCCTGTCGATTTTAAAAGACGCCGGGCTAAAGCTTGGAAGGTGCGGCAACAAAAAAAGCAGATAGCNCAGGCTGCCCCTCTGTCCCTGACGCCTCCAGGGGAGCCTGGGAGCGCAGCGGCCTGGCCAGACCTTGCTCGCTCCCAGCTTCCTGACGCGCTCCCACCACAGCCGCTTCGGCCGCTGCCGGACGGCCCAAGGAACTTGGCAGGCCCGGAAGGTGTCCAGCTGCTGCGCCGAATGTCCGCCCACGCGCCCGCCCTCGCAGCCTTCCGGCCAGACCCCTCGGCCGAGCATCCCGGTGGCGTGCAGAACGGGCAGCAGCTGCCCACGTGCTTCACCAGCAATTCCTCGTGTGTTTGGGTTTGCCGCGCAATGCCGGACGTTGGTGTGCGCGGGGCTGCGACGGGCAGGGGGCCGTGCGGCACGGCGGAGCCGCAGGTTTGCACGACGAGGCGGCGCTTGCCTGCAGCCAGGCACCAGAACGGAGGGAGCGACACCCGTTTCGGAGAGGCAAGGCTCACCCCTGCCTGTCTCCCGGTAGCCACGGGGCTGCCTGATGGGTTCGTGCCAGGGACCGGATCCAAGACCCATGGAACCCGCGCTGCGCGGTGGTCGCTGAGCTGCGTTAGCGGGGGTCACAGGTGCTCCCTGCCGAGCCACGACGCGCGTCTGGCCTGCACATGAGAAGCTGTCATTCGCTGTGAGGCGTCTTGGAGGAGTAAGCCTCCGCCGTGCAACCTTGCAGGGGGTCCTGGAGCTCGGTGGTGGTGGTTTCCCTGTCCGTGCTGGTGCTGGGCTCGGCGCTTGAGCACCGGCAGCGGTTGGGACCGTGCACAGCATCACTGGCCCTAGGCACTGGCTTTTTTCCAGGAGCGTCGGGTGCAGGAAAGCAGAGATGTGCTCGCTCCCAGACTTGAGCACGCGGCGGCCATCCCCCAGCCTGCGGAGAGCGTGGGGCGCGATGCCGGCAGGGCCGTGGCCTCAGCCGGAGCGCAGCAGTGGTGCGGGAGCGCTTCCCGGGAGCGCTGAGATCAGCGGGTGCGGCCGGGATTCCTCGGCTCCCGCCGGAGCTGTCTGGCGGCTGATTTACAGCGATGTTATTGCCAGGAGCGTGGTGTTGTCCCAGCAACCGCGATGCAGCCCCTGCCGCCCCTCGCCCGGGCGGGACGGGACCAGCTGGGTCTCCAACGCTTGGCGCGGGGCAGCCCCGGGCTCGGGGGCAGGGGCCGGGAGCAGGCTCCTTGCTCCCCCCGGCTTTGTGCCGGAGCCAGGCCCCCATTTCCCAGCTGCCAGCGGAAGGGCCGGTTGTTTACTGGGGCGGAGGGTGCGGGAAGGGGTAAGCATGCTCTAAGCACGTTAGCAGATGGGGAGCGAGCAGGCCGCCAAGTTGGACGGAGGCTGCAGCGCTGCGTGGTGCGCACCCGTTAGCTCGGCCGCGCGACTCGCTCGGCCACGGGCCGGGGGGAGGAAAGGTCGTGGCGCGGGATGCTGCGCGCCTGCCCCTCGCAGCCCCGCACGGCTGGCACCGCGGTGGGTGCGCGGCGGGGCGTGCCCGGCTGCGGTCTGGT
Source organism: Steatornis caripensis (assembly GCA_013398225.1). NCBI lineage: Eukaryota > Metazoa > Chordata > Aves > Caprimulgiformes > Steatornithidae > Steatornis > Steatornis caripensis. Next base: position 38,837 of record VZSC01005635.1, read on the forward strand.
GCGTCGGCACGGCCCTTCGCAAGCGCGGGCTGGCCGGCCGTGCCCAGCTGCGGTGCGGCTCTGGGGTCTGCCTGCCGACTGCTGGCACGCAGCCGCGCTGGAGGGGTGCGAGGCAGGCCGGGCCGTGGCCGCTTGGGTCTCGGCGGGCAGCAGCAGCCGCCCCGAGCGCCCCTGCCTGCGTGGGGTCGGGGCGGGCAGGCTGCCCGCGGGCAGCGGGGTGCAGGGGCTCTCCGAAAGCGCGGCGATGGCGGGGCAGCGCGTCCGCGTTCAGCCTGCCCGGCGTCGGCGGGGGCCCCGTGGTGGCGGGGCT
>VZSC01005636.1:0-43980 GCA_013398225.1 Steatornis caripensis
CAGCAATCGTTAATATGAATAGAATATACAACTAGAAAAAAGCATAGAATTGTCAAATTGACTATTAGCTGAATACATTAATTGTATATAGCATTGGTTTATGTTCAAAATACTATTAGGAAATTTATTTACTGTTATTTTTATTTAAAAAAAAGTTTTTGAGAAGAGGGGAAGAAGGCATTCGGTTTTTAATCTGCCAATTTATGATGATCAAGTTATAGCCACAGCTGGGAGTAAAAAAGGCCAAAAATTTCCAAGGATCACACTCCTAAGTATACAGTCGTGCCATGTTCATAGAATCACAGAATGGTTTGGATTGAAGGGATCTTTAAAGATCATCTAGTTCAACGCCCAACTGCTCACTAGTCCTTCGATTGAAATTGTCATTCTCTGTTCCCTGTGTCTGCTATCACTTCCCATCCTACATAGCACTTTTGGATGTTTACAAATGCTTAAACATTGCTAAAGCAGAAGCATGGAAATGTTTTTAAATCATAACCAACTGGCTTCCAGCTGATTTGCGATGAGGGGTGCCTTCCTATGTGTTTATCCTTATTCATCCTGTAATTACAGCAAACTGACTATAGGAGCTTTAAAAACCACAAAAAAGAACCCTTTGCATGTGTAGCAAATAATTTCCAGGCTTTAAAGGGCGTAGGTTTAATGATCTTGATTGGAATTTGAACTTTGATATAGTAGTTCATAATGAAAACCTCAGAAATATAGTGAATTTAGGTAGTTTTATGAGTTGAGTAATTGGCCTTATTTGAACTGGGCTTGGCTAGATACAGTTTTTAAAGCATGTTTTCTGCTTTTCTCTGTTCTCCCTTTGGTATCTATGTTTCAGTATAGATCCTGTTTTATTTTGAAGTCAATGGTACACTCTGGGGAAACAGAAAAACCATCTTGTTTTTAAAAATTTGCACCAAATTGAAATTATTTGGCAATGTTTCAGCAAGATGCTACAGAAGGCAGGATGTACTTTTAAAAATTTGTTTTTCTGGGATCCTGAAGGCAGATCTCAGTGGACTGATTGATCTCAGTCCATTGGATGCCACAGTCTGAGCTGCAGATGAGAAGAGACTGCTGGTAATGATTGCCAGGAATATTCTCTCAAAGTGATTATTTTGTTGTTCTTCCTGCACCGGCAACAATAAACAGAAAAGCTAATATAATTTAGTAGTTTGAGTGTCCGTAGGTATGTTCTCTCTAGTTTATCTTGAAATTTCATGTCTGTCAGGACCATCAAGAAACTGTTCCAGTAATTTTTTTATCAGCCTTTGCAAATGGCCATGGATATCTGTATGGATATAGATATCTGAAGGACAGATTGTAGAAATACCATTTAAAAATATATATTTACATTAGTGACTGTAATGAGTTTACATGCTCAAACTGCATCTCCCTGTTCATTTTCATCAGGTCCTCAGAGCAGGTACTAAATAAATGATATGTTTTCCATCACCACTAATTCAGTGAAAACTTGCCCTCGAAAGATGGGCAAACTAAGCACTAAATCAGACAAGCCCAACAGCATGGCAGCCAGAAATGGTACTGAAAAGGTATTTGTGAACTTCTATGCAGAAGCCCAGCAGCACTTTGAGTGTTAGATTTGCAAGTTCAGCGTTTGATTGTAGCCTGGGCTGCCCTTATAAGAACTAGTTGCAGATGTAGTCTGGCCAGTGTCCTCACACCTGTGCCTGGTGAGAATGGTCTGATTGTCCCTCCTAATTCAGCTTTTCTATACCCATCTAAGTCTCAGCTGCCTCAGGACTTGGATATTTTACTTCCCTTGGCAGGGACTTGGGATCTCAAACGGCTGCCGGAGGCCTAGCTTCCTGCTTGCAGGTGGGGAAAATGCAATGCCAGTTATTCCAGTTTTTGTGTTAGTCCCAATCTGTTTCTGGATTGTACTGTTTCTCATGCATCACAGCTAAATCATTCATTTCTTGGTGATTTGTGGGGTTACCGCTCTCTCCCAGTGATACCATCTCAGTTGTGATTCACTGAAGTGTGCAAAGTTTTTGAATACAAAGAGTTGCAAGCTGCTGATAGGATGTTATCAGTGACAACTCCCCAGCTTCCCTCGTTGTTTGAACATTGGACTGATATATTGACATTGCAATTTATAAAAATCAGAATTTCCTTGGCAGATTTCTGAGTTTGAACAGGGGGATCCAGAAAATGAAGGTGAGCTCAGATAGTATCTTACAGCATGTCTGGCATTCTAACTAGGACAATCTGTGCAGTTGTAAAACTTGTTATAGAAATCAGAATTAAAAAACCATAGTATGTCTTTGCATTATGAGTCCTGCAAAATCACTTTTTGGCCAATAATAACCTTACCATACTCTGGGGGAATCTCTGTGGATCAATTTTTCTTTTGCCACAAGTGATAGCCTGATATTTTGATTGCTACCTGACAAAACTCTTTTTCTTACAAGTGTTAAAGCTTCAGACATGAAAGCAACCTTGTGGGTACTGCATAGCAGAGCTTCATTAAATACATGTGTACTATTCAATTTCTCTGTAATAAACGTATTTCTCAAATAACACTGATGTGCAAAGAAGTAGTGCACTGATTTCTACAGTGTTGTTTTGAGTAATGATATCCAGCAACTCCTTAGTGGCTGAGGCTTTGCTGCAGTCTTTTGTAAGGGAGTGTTATGCTTCAAGCCTGAGAATGACAAGAAGACTGCTAGACTCCCAGGAAAAAGAGCTCAAAGCATTCACTCCTTCGTGTATTGCTGTAGGTTGGAGGAAGCTTTAGCTGTGTCACTAAAGCAAGCAGAATGGAATCATGGTGCCCTAAAGATAAGGGACTTCGATCACAAGAAGTGACTAGTGGTAGAGGGAAGGGGAAGATGATCTTGGAAGATCCTGAAACAGGCCTTACTGCAGCAGGGGAGGAGGCAGGAACGAGGAGGGTTGGTGCACTGCTGCGGTTTCCCTGCGAGTGGTCTCCCTGCACGCTCCAATGTGATGATTGGCAGCGCCCAGCAACTATTCTTTAGCATATGTTCTGAATGACCACTGCTTTGCATTAAGTCTAAAGAGGACACAAAATATATGAACAATATGGTCTTAGTCCCAAAGACCAGAAAATGTAAATAGACTTCGCTAATATCATTGCTCAACCATGAAGCATAGATGAATAAAACAATTCTAATTTTCCATGTCATGGACTCAGATTGTTGGAAACAAATTCATCATGCTTTATCACTTTAGTATTTCAATTCTACAAGTGACATGAAAACAGTTCTCCCTCATTATAACATAACTTATACTGTAAGCAATAAAATACTTTTTAGTAACAAATGTGCAAAAATTATAGTGATGAAACTACACTGTAAATTTTCAACATTATTGTGATCATCATTTCCTTCCAAAGGTATTTGGATCATTGTTTTGGCTTATTGCTACTTTACGGAGGAAAGTCAAACTAAAAATCACATTCATTTCTTTCTGGGCTCCCCAGTTCAAGAGAGACAGGGAAATACTGGAGAGAGTCCAGCGGACGGCTGCAAAGACGATGAGGGGACAGGAGCATCTCTCTTATGAGGAAAGGCTGAGAGACCTGGGTCTGTTCAGCCTGGAGAAGGGAAGACTGAGAGGGGATCTCATCAATGCTTATCAATATCTAAAGGGTGGGTGTCAAGAGGATGGGGCCAGACTCTTTTCAGTGGTGCCCAGCGACAGGACAATGGGCAATGGGTACAAACTGGAGCACAGGAAGTTCCACCTGAACATGAGGAAGGACTTCTTTACTGTGAGAGTGACAGAGCCCTGGGACAGGCTGCCCAAGGAGGCTGTGGATTCTCCTTCTCTGGAGAGATTCAAAACCAGCCTGGATGCATTCCTGTGCACCCTGGTCTCAGGGCACCTGCTTTAGTAAGGGGTTTCGACTGGATGATCTCCAGAGGTCCTTTTCAGTCCCTACCATTCTGTGATTCTGTGATTCTTCTAATCCCAATTTTTATAAATGTTTTGGCTAAGGGGGAAAGAGAGTTCAGAGTCAAAGAAAAAAAAAGTTCATTCACTCCTTACTTTTTGTACATGCATATATATAGAATATCTATCTATCTATCTATACTTAAACAGCTGAAAGGCTGTACTGTGCTTCGTGTGCCCTTTCTCTTTCTCAAGCTTTTAGACTTGCAACAATCCGTGAGAGGCAGCATGATGTCATTATAATCACAGAACAATTTTCTTCCTACTGGAAAGAAACACATTGTTCCCCCTCAATGAAAGAAAATTGAAGCTTTCAATGTTGCAAATAAAACAAAATACTTTTAAGTTGCTATTTATCCTTAATTACTGTAGGTCTCTGAGAAGCAAGCAAGAGATGTTGCATTTAAAAAGCAAATATCTTTCCTTAGTCTTTGGTCTATTAAAAAACTGTGGTTTTGATTTTTTCCTCCTCAGCATCTGCACAAGGGTTGTATTTGTTTGCATGCACGTGTGTAGGGTTTTTGCGAAGGAAGCACCAACATAACACCTGGGGCCCTGGGGCTGTTTCAGATGACAGGATTGACTGGTCCCTAAATGTTTGTGGGTCAGGTAATCTTAACACCTGAAGTACCAAAGCAACTACCTGGGGTGGCACACAGTGTCTTGTCAGCATTCTGAGCCAGTGCTGAACTGGGAGGTGGAAGGGCTATGGGGGGAAATCACTCAGAACTAAGACAAGATAAAAGGAGCATGCTGAGAATAAAAGACAGTTGTTGCCTAATTGAGCTGGGGAAGAAAATGAAATGGCCTGGTGTCATGCTCCCTTTGATCCATCCTTCCTTCACATGGAGGGATGATGCTGTACCTGGTAAGTTGTCAGCCCTGTGATAATCTAAGAACAGTCACAGATGTCTTATGTTGCAGGCGGTTAAAAACGTATTATTACCCTCCTTTGCAACATTTGCTTTGCAAGCACCAGCGTTCAATAAGAGATTTGCACATATACTGTTAACTTTCTGTCTGAGAAGGTTAGTTCCTTCCTCAAACCGGGAGAGTTTTTGCATGCTGTGTACAGTTGGTATATTAGGTTGGTATATTAGGTTGGTATATTAAGTATGAGGGGTTGCATCTCTCCTTCTCAGGTAGTAGGTACATGTTATGAGGAAAATGGAGAGCTTAGCTATTGGCATAGTTATGTTCCTCTTTCACCAAGGGGAAATACTGCTTGACCAATCTGATAGCCTTCTGTGACTGGCTGGGTAGTTGAGGGGAAGAGCTGTGGATATTGTCTACCGAAACTTCAGCAAGGTTATTGACACTGTCTCCCACAACATCCTCCCAAGTAAGCTTAGGAAGTATGGGTTAGATGAGCGGACAGTGAGGTGAATTGAGAGCTGGCTGAATGGCAGAGCTCAGAGGGTTGTGATGAGTGGTGCAGTCTGGTTGGAGGCCTGTGACCAGCGGTGTTCCCCAGGGGTCAGTGCTGGGTCAGGTCCTGTTCAGCTTATTTATCAATGACCTGGATGAAGGGACAGAGTGTACCCTCAGGAAGTTTGCTGGCAATACAAAGCTGGGAGGAGTGTCTGACCCGCCAGAAGGCTGCGCTGCCGTTCAGCGTGACCTGGACAGGCTGGAGAGCTGTGTATCAGCTTGGAGTCTCCTCATTACTAACTTACTGTGACCATTCTCTGTGAAACTGATTATCTGTTTTCTAGCTGTAAAGAGAGATCACCAGTCTGGGAATACATGTTCCTTTGTGTATGAAATCAATTTCAGCTCCACACAGAACCTAGTTTTACTTGAACATGGCAGCTGCTTCCTCACACCTTTGTTATGGCTTTCTTATGGCTTTTCTAGGCTGTAGTGAGTGCATGAGCATGTATTGTTGTATGGAGCAGATGAAGATTAAGAACGAACTTCTTGTGCAGCATAAGAAGGGAAGGCTTTAAACCTTAATGACAGTATGCATGGAAATGGACTGGCTAAAAAGTTATTTCAAAAGAGGAAATAAGGCTCATTATCTGCAAAAATGAAAAACTTTTTGCAGTAAAGACCCAGCAGTGCTGAGCTTACTCTGAAATCAAATTCTGCAGGAAAAACTGAGCAGAGTAGTGCAGAATTAGGACCTCGGTAAAAATAGCTTTCAATCTCTGTTCTGAGAGCGGCCATATTAATTAAATCTATAATATGCTTTGTAAAAACCAAAGAGAATCATGCTGTATCTTAGCTAGGACAACAAAGTGACTAGTTTTACATGGAGTGTGAAATTAGCTTTAGTGTGTACCTCTGGGGAAAATGTGCTGCAATCACAAGCTACTAGGGCACAGGTCATCTTGTATGTATTCATAAATGCACAAGACTGCTGTTCTGACAAAGCAATGCAATATGCTCTTATTTTTATACATACTGTGAGTAGTAAGTGCATCAAATGTACAAGGACCTGTCTTAAAAAAAAAATACATCAGCTAGTCAAAAATGCAGGGTTGTGTACATACACAGGTGCAGAATTTATGACAGCAGAATTCAGGTTTATGATAAGAAGTTGAAGTATTGAATGTAAGAACATGTAATTTCTTGGACCACATCAATAAAAGAAATATGTGATATTATTTTGTTTAAATGCAGAAAACAAAATATACCTTGATGATTGCATAGGACTGATTTATTTTCATTGCATTATAATCAAACTCTGCAAAATTCCCGTCAAATTTAAGGGTCATTTGTTCTTTCCTTGTTTGTAGGAAGTTTTATGTAGTTAAATAGATGGTTTGCAAAACAATCTTTCATGAGATTTGCTTTAGTTTATCACAATGTCTTTAACATTTCTGTGCTACTGAAAATAGTATGTCTACAAGACAACTTTACAGAATTAGCTGATTAAATCAGGCTCATGTTCTAATCCCTTAGAACAAGTAAGAGTGCAAGATAATAATTCAAGCCACAGAAACATAACATGACTAAATTTCCATTGTAAAAAGACATGAAGTGCTTTGAATTGTATTTTAAAGGGTCTTTGGAAAAGCACTCTTCTGTAATTACAAGCTCAAAACTGCTCAAAATAGTTAAATGACATTTTCTTTCTTTCCTTTTTTATTTCCTTCTCTTTTTCTCTTGGACTTTTATATAGCTACAGCCCTTTTCTTGAAGCACGGCTAAAACATAGGAGCTCCACAGTCGTACCCATCTTTCGAAACCTGTCTGTTTTTAACTGCTTCCAGCACGGTGCACCTGCAATTGCAGCATCACTGTTGGATTTTGGGGTTTTGTTTTGGTTTAGGTTTTGGTGGGGAGTGAGAAGAGGAGGGAATAAACATGCTTTCTTTTATTATTGTCTCTAAACCAGCCTGCAGACCAGGCTTCATTAGGAAGCAAGGAGATTGAAAAGAGCTGGCTGCAGCAAGTTACTTGTTGCCTAGTGACACCATCGGACCTATAAACTCAAGCTTAACTCCAATTCTCTTAACCCTCTGTTGTCCAGAAGCTGCATTTTATTACTGGGCTAGTCCTGGTTTGACCAGTAAAGAATATGCATTTTTAACAAAACCAGCACTGTACCACTAGATGCCAGTAAAAATCAGAGAGAGAGGGATGGACAGTTTGCAAGTGAAATTAAAAAAGAGTTCTTTAATGTAGGACCGAGATAATTGCTTACATCCTCTTCCAGTACGGCTGAGTCTGGAAATGCTGCAGAACTGTAACACATAAGTACAAGCGTGAAGCTGTTTTTGCAAACATCCTGTCAATGAAAGATGAAGGCAACATCCCCTCCGAGGCTCTGACCTGACTCCTAATAACTGATAGTACATGTTCCTTTTCTAGTCATATGTGTGATAAATTGTTTTCTGTAGTTTTTTGCATGGTCCTGATGTGCCCATTGTTGATGACAGTAAAATTCCTGTTTCTTTTGCAGAAGCTAGAAAACTTACTCAAGCCCCACCTAATTGATGAGATGTCCCTCTGCTGACAATTGCCAGGGGAAGTTTACAATGCAGCGGTGTTGTATCTATGCTTCATAAAGCCGTTATTTAAGAGCTACTGCAGCTGCTAATTAGGCTGTAGAAGTTAATAGTTTGAGACATCAGTATTTTTATAGAATGTGCTTTCATATCAGAATAGCTTAAATAGCTTCAAGTTTTGGTATTTTTCCTGTTGACTTAGTTTCAATTTTTCTGCTAAGCTGTGTTTTGAGATATTGTAGAACATTTAGAAACACAGCTAAAAGTTCGTAGCTCAACTTCTGTCTCTTCCCAAACAAATGTCTTTGAAAGTGATTTTTAGCAGCAGTTAGATTAGGAAATTCTTTAAATTTGAAATCAGAAATTGCACTGTTAGTGTCAGGGAAGTCTTTCAATCAGTATTGGCAAAAGCAATGAGACTTAGAAAATCTCCCTTCTGTTGGAAGAATACATAATAGATGCATGAGACAAATTGCAAAATTAGCGGTCAAAGGTAGGGAAATGTACTGATTTGAACTGGTTTTTACCAATCCCTTCCTTTTTCCTATAGAATGTCTAAACTACTCTATTACTCTTTGCTTTAAGGTAGTTGGCAATGAGGAACCACAGGCCACATGCCCTCAACTACCTATAGGGAAGTTAAACCTCTTGCTCTCCACCACCTTCCTCGAACCTCATCCTGCAGGCTCCTTTGCCCTGAAGTGTTTTTTTCTTCTCCCGAGGGAGCAGGGGACTTTGCTCCCCACATGCCTCTCCACTACTTACCATTCTCCACCACCAAGCACTCAAACAGAAAGAAGGTTTCTGAGGTTGTTAACATGATGGATGTGTATGAAATAAAAAAACTTTCCAAGGCATTCTGTGGGCTACAGGAGCTTTCAGGCATTCAGATATAATATATATAATCTGCCTTTGGGTGGAGATAATTTGCGTGTGGGTAAAAAGGGCAGGGTTGCTGGTTTTGTTTTACGTTTTGCTTCTTTCCCCTGTAGCATTACTCAGGCAGAGGGGGTTTCACTGGCTTTCCAAAGCACAGAGAGGTGAATTTTGGGTCTCTACCTTACTGCTGGAAATTGCACGGCTCAGTGAGTTACACTGGTACTGTGCCATGGTTAGAAAGCCTCTGCTTCACCATGCCGGCTCAGACTCGGAAGATAGGCAGTGGCGTTGATTTGGTGGTGTAGCAAAGATAACAAGCACAGGTTGGACACAGGCAACTTTGGGCAACTTAAGCTGAGAGACATAGGGAAGACAAATTTTTGAACCCCACCCAAACCTGGTTAGGGGTGTGAAAATCCGAAGTTTTGGCCTAGGCGCACTGGGTAGGGTAATATTTATCAGACTGATTTTTTATAGTATTACCGGGCCCAAGGGCTCTGAGCCTTCTACAACCTAAAGTATTTCAAACAGATGCAGGTCAGATAGGAATTAAAGGAAATTAAACACAAAAGAAGTGATAAACTGGAACTTCTGCTTCATGAATTTTATTTTCTGCTTTTGTAGCCTGTTCTTTTTTGGTAGCGGCTGGTTAGCAATTAAAACGTGATTAGCATATAATGGTAACTGTTAATGTGGAAGCACTGAAACTCCTTGTCCCAGTGATTGCTTTCTCATTAGCAGCAAGAATTATTGTGTGTTTTAACCGCTAGCCAAAGCTTAGGAGCCATGAAATGCTGATGTTTCCTTTGAAATCATGGAAATTGGTGATTTCTGTGTCACAGGATCTCAACCTAGAGAAAGAGTAAAAATGCTTTTCAGTGACTAACAGGCAGTCATTAGGGAGGAGAAGTGAAGACAGTTTCCAGGCTTCTGAAGGGACAAGGCTATTCAACTCCACAAGGGGTAATACTCCAGTAAAAATAGGTTTGGTGTTTTTTTAACTTCAGAAATCCCGTGACTTCCAGACATCAGCTAGCGTAGGTTGCTTGACATGCAGAAAGTCAGTAGATCGCCATCCAAAGCACAGAGAATAGTGGGTAGAGGTTTTATTTCCAAACGAGAGATGGAAGAATTAGTGTTGTTATGCAAAGCAATGTACAATTTCATTTGGAGTATTGTGTTTACAGCTGGTCATCAACAGAGTTAAATTCACATTGGAATAAGTGTAGAGAAGGCCTACTGACAGGACTTAGGGATTAAGAAAATTTCTTAGGAAATAATGCTACAAGAATGTGGTTGGTTTAATTAATTAAAATAAATATGTTAGGAAAGAGGGAAATACCATTGTCTTTTCTGAAGAGATTACTGTGAAAATTCCAGGGAGGATGAACTCCTGGAAAGTTCTTAGCTTAGAAAACTGAAGAAAGCTTCCAGACATCAGCAGAAGTGAAGTTCTGAAACAACCTTTCAAGAGAAAGCAGAGCGGATTTGAAAGAAATCTGTATGGCACTTCCTTAGTCTATAAAAAAGATGGTATGTTGGTTTTGCCTACTAAAGCAGAAGGCAGTGGTGGGTTACACAAGAAATCCCCTTCAACTTCTACTTTCTTCTGAGTAGTCTTTAAAGAACTGTTGTGTGAACTGAATGAAAGTGTACTGTAATGACCAAAAGGTATTTCATGTTAAAAAATGCATTTTCTTTATTTTAGCTGCAAGACAGAAATTACTATTTAAAGTAATGGAAAGAATTAGAAACTCAACATGTGCAGGTTATATAAGTATTTAATAAGTAAACTCTACAGGTATTGCAAATTTAAGATGTCAATTAAATGTTTCAATCTTGAGGTGGCTTTCTAAAGGACCTACTGACATGGATTATAGCTTTGTATGTTAAAAAAAACCCCAAGTTGTTCATCAGGTAACTTCAACATCTAACTATGATTTCTCAATTAGATATTTTACTCTTTGTCATTATTATTTTCCCCTTTTCCTTGGCTATACGAAATATTCATATGAAATAAGAAATAATTTTTATGTCCCAGAAATACTACAATGTAAAGTTTCTTCTCTCATCCTGTAATAAGATACCTACAGGATATGTATCTGAATCTACACTGGGTTGGTTTGTGTGTGTTTCATCCCAAATTTCCCCCCACAATATTTAAATAAATTACTACAGTTATCTTAGATTTTGAAATGAAATTACCTTTTGAAACACAAACTTCTGTTTAAAAATGGGCCTTTTGGACAGATTCAGAACACCTTTTTTAAGGACAGGAAAAAAATAAATATTAATCAACATCAAGCTTTCAAAGTTTGTTTTACGAATTAGTTTATTCTAGTGAAATACCATTTTCATTACGCTGTTGCTAACTGGCCCTATCTGTATCACTGAACAACTCGCGTTTCTCAAATGGTTCTGCCTTTTTTATTGTCTGGACCATCTGCTCTGCTGTGCTGTGACTAGCTACTATTTTGAGCCTTTTCCCTTTAAATACAAGTTTCAGATTAAATTAAGCCTTTGTAAAAGCTGAAATTATTGCCAAAGCATGTTCATAATTGTTGATGTGCTTTTGTAAGGTTTTTTTAAAGCCTTTTCAGAAATTTCAGGCAGTAATGATAGCACAGCCCTTCTAATGATAGCAGCATGAAGGACAAAATGATGTAATCATTCCTGAACTGTCTCTGAGGATGCATTTTAATAAGTTGTTTAAAAATCATTTGTTAAAAAAAAAGTTAGCTTAAAATAATAAAACAAATCTTGAAAAAGTGTTGTGAAAAGATATCGAGTCCAGTTATTCATAGCATCATTACCAAATAAAAAGCAGAGAAATTAAGATTGATGCAGGATTTGCCATGTATATCTGATGACATCTAGGCATTTTCAGGCCTGCATGTCTTTCCACACAGCAGCTAGTATATCTTTTTTCATGAAGACCATTGAAGGGTTTAGTGAATGACACATGAAGAACACATGGAGTCCCAGTGCCAGTTCTCTGGATGATCTGCCACTGCCAATACTGCTAATATCACAACTTGTAAGAGGGACTCTACATTGACCACTTTGGTGATGTATAGGGATGAATGATCTTGTCCAGATACTGGAAGTGTTACAGCCTTCCGAGCTTGGCATTTGGCCTGGACTAATTTACCATCCTTCTGCTCAGTACTCTTTCCAACATCTGGAAGAGTTCAGGCACATGACAGAATACTGAGCAGTGCACACTCACTCATAACATCAGGAAAGTTTTTATACCAGATGTAGAGACCAGGTAAAGACACGTTTTATAGGTGCAGTAACAGGTTGACCACAATGGGTCCATTTAGACAGAAGAGGGGATAAGATAAAAGGAATGACAGAATTCAAGCCTGCAATACAAGTCAGCTAAGTTTTAGGTTTGGCGTGTATTTTAGGTCAAAACTGTAAGCTAGTAACTAGATTCAGCTGTGACAAAGTAGCATCATTGTCTAATTACCACTAGTGTAATTAGACGTATTTTTTTATTTCAAACCCATTCAGCTGGACTGGGGTTGTTCCAATAACACCAGTGACTGGTTGACAACAGGGATTTAAGTTCCCTCGTACTCTCATTTTAGCCTACACCTTAGTGTTGCATAAAACATGAACTTTACTTTTCAGGTTTTGTTCTCCAATTCAGTTGTAGGACTTAAAAGTTTTGATTTTTGCTACTGCTATTTGTGTAGTCTCTTTGTGGGGTGCTTCAAATAGAGGATAACAGACTCTGCTCTTCCCGCTTCCTTTGCACTTTCCGATTGCACCTAGAGGCAAAGTGGAAAAACCTGCACATGTATTCCAAGAAATGACTGCTGTGGATCTGATAGTGTATGTGAAATAGCATGGAGATTTTGGTATAGCTGTTGTGACGGGTTTTGTCTGAAAGGATATATCTGGATATAGATTTGAAAGTCAAATCAGTATTTGCTTTCATTTTTAGCTAATATTCCGTGTTAAAGATGCTGTGGCAGAAGCATTTGACCCTAGCCTGAAACTGAGGAAAATGTACTAGTTTGCCTGCTTACCCTTGGAAATGTGTGCTAGTGCAGCTATGCAGGGCTTGTAACTAGAAGAAATGCTCATGGTAAATCCCGCTGATGGTTAATGTCTGGCCCAGGGGTAAAATGATGTCAGCAGAACTGTTTTAATGAAAAATCGGGGGTTTTTTACTACAAAGATTTTATTTTACTATGGATTCCCTTCAGATTTCTTCAGTACATATATATGTGTTGTCTTTTATTTGGTGCATTAATCTAAAACTTAGAGAAATACTGCTTGTAAGTAGAGTATATCCAGCAGTTCTTCCCTTACATGAAAGTTTGAAGATTAAAACTATGAATTACCTAAATGATATCAACTGATGCTTCTTTTAGCTGTCTATGAGCAATGAAACATTGTATTTATTTATCCCTCACTACTTGAAAACTTAGTGCATTTTTTCTTGGTTTATTTGCCCCATTTGTAAACTTGTGAATGTTTTGCAAACAAAATCCTCTGTCACTGTGATTTCAATAACTTGATGATGCACAAAGACACAAGAAGGACTTCTTTCCTGTGAGGGTGACAGAGCCCTGGCACAGGCTGCCCAGGGAGGCTGTGGAGTCTCCTCCTCTGGAGAGATTCAAAACCCACCTGGACGCGTTCCTGTGCACCCTGCTCTGGGGGCACCTGCTTTAGCAGGGGGGTTGGACTGGGGGATCTCCAGAGGGCCCTTCCAACCCCTACCATTCTGCGATTCTGTGATAATGTAATTTTATCTATTTTCTTGATATATAAGCAAAAAAAATAATCTCAAGTGGGGAAAAATATACTACTTAATGTGCTACTCAGTAAGTCTATTTTTAATATACATATAAGTATGTTAAACTAATTCAGCATTTGTCAGTAACACAGGAGAGATTAGTGCATGAAATCCATAAGTGCCAGGGTGCGTTTTTTTTCTCGTATCTCAGCTCCATTAGTACTGTTGTCTTGCTACTCACATCTAATATTGTTGTTGGTACTGTTGTTCCACCTACATCTGTACGTAGCAATCCGCACTTGTTTCTTCCAAAAACCTTCACTCTCAGCACTTTATCTGCTTCAAAACTTAATAGGCGTAGTGCGTGTCAGTACTTGAGCAGGTAGCTGTTGAAGAAAATCATCACTTCTGCTTTAAGTAGAACACTTGGGCTTATGGATGACTCTTAAATACTTATGTTTCTAGACCTACACTCCACCTGAATGATGAAAATTCTGAGAAAGCAGTGCCTGTAATTGAAGGGATTAACTAGTCATCCGATAGCTTTGCATTTTGTGATAGTCACTGGTATTTTGATTTTGCTTCAGTTCCTGCCACCGCGATTTCTTCAAATGCTTTGGTATTTAATTTTAAAGATATCTTGGCAGAAGAAGCACTTCTTCCAGATGACAGCTTGAAAATCATGATAGAATTCATTGGTGGTGTTAATGTTATATATAGCGTAAGATACTAGTAATTATTACTGGGTTCTGGCAAGTTGTGTTTTGTTCCATCTAAATGCGCTCTACTTTAGAAGGCAGTTAAGGTCTTCAAAACCAGGTTATTAGGTATTTTCTGTGCATAATTTTTATTGTGAGACAAATGGGATAGATATGAATTTTGGGGCTGTACAGCAAAAAAGTGGAGCTCTTCATATTCCTTATTTCTCATGTGACCTGTTAGTCTCCAGGTTTCCTTTCTGTTTGGCTGTTGTTTTCAGAGGTAATAAACAGATGATATCTAAGTAAATAGCAATGAGTGGCCCTTGACAGCTTTATTATGGCTATTATGTTATGGTACATTAAGTTTGTAATGAAATAAAATATGGCAAATTGCCAAATTATGTGATGATAATTTCAGGAAGCTGTAAGCAGGTTACTCAGTGGTTCGTAATTGCTGCAGGTAATTTAACATTCAGGAAACTTCCACCCACTGATAGTAATTAAGATTGTGTTTTGGCTATGTGCGTTGATTATGAGTATCTGATCAAGAGAAGCTCTCTCTTTCTTTCACATGGTATTTCACACTTAGTATTTTACTCTGCTGGGAGCAAATCTTGCCTTTTTATTTCACATCATGCAGTGTCAGTGGAAAATATTGTAATATGTAATCTACCTGTGAATAACCTCACTGCATGCGACTGGAGTTTTACTGCCGGACAGAGCCACGCTTCTGCTTAAAATGAAGATTTCCTTCATGGGGCTGCCTGGTGGAAAGCAGCGGTCTGGAAAGGACACCTTTCAGATCTAGTTCGGCCAAAATGAAGCCTTCCATGCTTCTAAAACTTGCATTAAGGTTGTGTGGGAGAAAGTGACCAACCCAACAACAGGTGTGTATGGATGCTGCCAAAATAACCAGAAAACATAGGCACTTCCTGCCTGCCACGGGGCCCGCATGGAAGCCGGCTGCAAGAGGGCTGGCGTCAAGGTGTCAGAGTCCACATGACTGGGGAGGGGCATCCTCTGGGATGCCCCGTCGAGGTCGCTGATAGCAGGGAATTTGAGTCAGGCTTGAGGCTGAGGCATGGCAAACCTGAGCCAAACACCACGGTCCGGACCACCACCCCAAATCGAGTCCCAGGAATCCCAGCGCTGGTGGTGTTAGGTGGTCCTGCGAGGAGGGTAACAGGGTGACCAGGGCGGAGCACCTTCTGCTTCCCAGACTTGTGTAACTTGCTGGAGTTGAAGCCCATGCCAGCAGAAACGGCGCTGTTGCGTTGCCATGGCAACAGCGGGGACCTGTCAACACCTCTCTCCCTAATAGTGACAAATGGTACTTATTACATCAGCACTAATTTCATCCGATCCCTTTCAGATGAAGATACTTAGTCCTTGCTGATCAAATTGTGTCGCTGTAATTACTGAGAACAGACCTTATTAAGTGACAGCGCTCCTTACTCATTGTCTCGTCTCATGCCAATGCTTATCACTTTCCCCATTTCCCTACTTTTGGGAAAGTGCTTGGCTGCTCTCAGGGCTCACTCCCCATCCGAAAGCGGTGGATCTTCACTTAGGTCATGGACAGTGCAGGTCATGGGCAGGAGGCTGCGTCTGATTCCTATATTTAAATACATATGAAAAAATTACAGCCAAACCTTTAGAACACAGGAAGTAAAACTGTTAAATGCATATAAAAAAACTGCACGGTGCTTGACACAAAAAGAGAAAGTACTTCTTTACCTGTTCGTGGAAAGTAGCCTAACTTTAGATTAGGCTAACTGCATTTAGTGGAGAGCACGCGCTGCCGTTACCCTCTTATTGCACTGTCTAATGCTCAGGTTTAAGAAAAGATTTTATAGAAATGCAGCAAAATAAACACAGAAAATGACCTAGGGAGGAGAAATTTAGACTGGCAATCCAAAGGATGCCAGCTACTCTCTGCCATTGAGCTGCAAGCTGGAGTCATGTATATGATTTTCCTCCACCAGCTCCTAACCACACAAAGCTCTTGCTAGTCTACAAAGGACTGGAAAGTGGTATGCAGTGAAGACAGTGATTTGCAGGGCATCAGGAAGCTCCGCTCACAGATCAGGAACCCTTTGTCACACACACATTTGAAAAGTTGTGATCTGCCCCCGTGGACTTTTTCAATTTAAATTGGAATGATGGTTTTCCTGCTCTTTCTGGTGGTGTCTGATGCAATTGCTGATTTATAGCTTGCAGGTTCACTTTTTGACTTTTCCTGAAGCTGAGTTGGCTGGTGTTAGTTTGATGCCCTTTTGCTACACAATAAACAAAGCAGTGAATAGAAAAAGACTTTAGAAAAGGACAGCCTTTTGTTGTGGAGTAAACAAACTAGGGGAAAGGGAAGTTAAGTAGCATCCAAGTATCCAAATTAGAACTCAAATTCTGATACTGTTTTGAAGAAGATGAGTCTGAACAAAGTGTGACAAGTTACACAGCGAGTCATAGGGCAAAGAGAATTTTAAATAAGAATGGCCTTCATTTCTGTCACTGTTTTTAAAAGGAGTGTTACTTCTCAGATATCATGACAATGTATGTGCAACAATCATTTTTCACAATGTTTCCTCCTTAGCATTACAATAAATCTTCAAGATTACTATTAGCGTTATTTATTTTGGGGTTTGGTTATTTTATATTCTTTGAGATTTCTCTGCTAGACTAACTTCCAATGTGTTATTTAGTATATTATGAAAACTAAAAGCTTAGAAAGAGATTTTGAAACTAGACTTACAAACTTGTACCGTCATTTGAATCTGTAATTTTTAGGGATTCTGAAGTTGAAACAGAACAAATACAACTAATAAGCTAAATTTCTTGGATAAAAATGCAAAAATAATAAGAAGCTATTATGTGTTCATCTGATGGACAATAAGTCAGGAAATGTAATCTTACAAATTTTACTGATGTAATCTATCTTCTTTCTCTTCTGGTGAATTGCATGAGGTACATTATAAGAATTTAGATATTGAAAGAAAATGGGGGGGAGGAGAGGTTTGAGTGAAAGATAAGCTGGAAAAAACACAGAAGATGTCTCTGTACAACACAGTTTGTTGTAACAGAATGAAATTGTAAAGGTTTGCACTTGTTACTATAATCCGTTTCATGTTTAATTATGAAAATCATGTGAGGATATAGAACCATATTGTCTGTACTAAAGGAGACCTATTTACAGTTCTTGTAAGGGTTTTAGTCATGTTTTTTTTGAAATACAGATAACGACAACAGTTTTGAAATGTTACATTACTTCAAATTTCAATTTTGTTCTCTTTGCTACTAACAGAACTACCTGCATAATTTGAAACTGCAGGATAACCAAGGTCTCCTTGGAACTCTTTTCAGACTATTATGGACAGTATGTAGCTCCTCTATAGAAATTCTGTAAAGGCAGCAAGAAACGTCACCCCAGGAGCTAGTTTCAACTCAATTTCTCCTTCTCTTAGCCAATGACCTCCACAAATGAAACATGGAAGATTTCCAATATTTACTGCTATAAATCACAGATGCTGAATTTAATTTTCTATATATGAGATATATTTTTTGAGTTGCTCTTCTATTTTGTGGTAGTTCTCTGAAAAAGATTCATATAGGTTCTCTAGCAATATCTAATAATCAGTTCACAAATATGAGGCTATTTTCTAGGCCTTTTGATTAGAATTACTCTCATTTGCTTCAAAAGCTGTATCTGTTCTCCAAGTGTTGTTTCTTTTTCTCCTCTGTTGGCATTGACCTTAATGATTTTAAAATGCTTTTAAAATTATTTTTCTCACTATTAATCTTTTCTAGTAATTTAATACTTGCAAAACAAGTAGCTTAAGATATGCTAAGAGTTAAGTTTTTGATTTGGATCCTTTTTCTTTTATTACACACAAGTTGAGTGGGATGCCATAGGACTAACTACAAACCATATTTAAAGCATATTGAAGCCAAAGTCCAGAATCCCTGTGACTCAAGTGCATTCTGCATGAGGCTGGTGTAAACGGGGTAATGCAGTGAAGCTGATATTTTCAAATGTCTGGAAGACAGAAGCAGCTGTGTTTTCTATTAGGTCAACACTTGCAAAATTTTTATGTAGCCCATTTTCATTGTTTTTATGGAAATTCTCTTGTAAAGAAGTGTACAAATATTACAGGTTGCCAAATACCATACTCACATTCCATGCCTACCGTGCATTTAAAAAAAAATCTTCATTTAATTACTGGAACATAACGGTGGTATTTCAAGGCAATGACATTTGGTCTGTCCTCTGGGAAAATGCAGCCACAAATCATCTCAGCACAAGAGTAGGTCAAATGGTAATAATCAAGTCATATTCATAACTCATTGAAAATAGACTATTCTGAAATTGCTACCTGATATAGAACTAATGCCTCATTAATCAGAAATACATCAACCTAGGAACACTAGTTATGTCAGCTAGAATTATGAATGAGATTACAGGGAATGCCATGTACAGTGTTACATTTAAGTAGATGCAGTCTCGTTTAGCCTTGTACATGCTTAGAGGACTTGTTTTCATCATGCAAATGTGGTATGAACCTAAAAGTATGTAAAAAATGCATTGTGTGAGAAAGCAAGCTATGCAGCTTTACACACGCAAGTGGCATAAATAGCCTAATAAAGCAATCCTCTTTAGGGTATCATAGAACACAGTGCATCACTTAATTTCAAATAAGTGAATCCCAAAGTCCTCCCTGTGGTAGAACTCACACTGGAGAAAACGGAGAGCTTAGCTAGCACAGAGAGGACCTCAGGACTATATTATTTTTACATACACATGCACACACACACGCAAATATATATTTGCTTAAACTGGCATGCATGTAGCCGAGAGCTTGCTTTTTCTGCCCTTTGGGCAGCATGCAATTGAACTCTTGTACACAAGCGAACAACCTACTGTGTTCACATATGCTGAGTCTAATTTAAAATCCTTAACCATTCAGCAAAACTTCATCTCCAGGCTCAGCAAAATTACGCAGCCATTACTTCAAAGAGAGTGGAAGTCCAGATATCTCGGAATACACATAATACTTACTTTTACATGCAATGCATTAGGCAGATGGACAGCGGGAATACTAGTTGTGAAATCATTTAGTTGGTGAGTGTTTCAAACACAGTTCTGAAATACACCTGTGATGTCCCTTAAATATGTATCCCTTATATGTGTGTATTTCAAGGCAGAAAGTTGCATATTTGTCAAGGACTCATACAAGTTAAAAAAAAATCCCCAACCCCCCACTCCTGCCCCAAATCATTGCAGTCCAGCTTTCCTTTTAGGCGTTTTGGTGACTAAAACAAAAGTAGAGCAAAATTGTCGTGATTGATTCTGTAGTTACATTACATGTGCAAGATTCCTAATTTTTCACCCTTGAAGTTTTCTAAGCATCTAAATTTTGTTGTGTACATGTCCAAAGTTACCTTCCATTTCACAGCACTGAACTATTCTGGTTCCTCTATTCCTCCTGACCCTCTCAGAATCTTCAGTTGAAGTTCAAACTCTTACACACCACCACACAGGTGTGGAGAAGTACTACTCTGGTCCTCAGGGAATCCTTAGCCATGTTTTCCGTTAGAAGACCATATACGTACATAGCACGATGCTTTCCAATTGCTGTCTGGGCTGCTGTGGATCTTGTTTCCCAGACACTTTGCTTTCTAGGCAGCTCTGTGCAGAATAGTACTGTATCTATGTATTAGTGGGCTCTGCTATAGGATTCTTTCATGGATTTGGGTTTTATGTATCACACGTCTCAAATTCTTCTGATTTTCCTTGTAATGCCAAAGTCGGGCTTAGAAAGAAAGACTTTTCTTAAGATGGCAAAAATTTTGAAAGGTAAACGACTGATTAGGTTTATGTAGAAATGAAATGCTTCAGTAGTGTTTTTTATACAGACATCTCATCTGCATTGCACAAAGACTTTCTCACAGCCGTGCACAGGCACACAAAAACACTCCGGTCTGTGGTTCACACAGGGACTAGCTTATTGCTGAAATTCAGCTCTCTGTATTGTGTTGGCTTTTGAAAACACCCTCAGATTGTGTCTAAACTGTGTTATAAGAGTGTTTCTGAGCTCCTGCATCTGGGTGCATGCCCAGGTGCCACTGACTCCAAATCAAGGTGATATCCAACTGCCTGTAATTGTCACCTTCCTCTCACCCCCAGTGGTCTTTCCTTGGAAAAGAAGCTCGATTAGGACCCTTTAGTGTAAAATAGCATGCCCCCACTGCATATTCTCAGCATAGCTTGAGGTACCCTGTGGTATAAATCCTTCTGTATAAAAGAAAATTTCATTTTAACAACACTTCAGAACTATACTAGTAGTTTGAAGACTCACCGTGGAGGGAAAGTATCAGCCAACGTGTAATAAAAACGGCAGAAAAGATGTAAAGTTTAGAATGACTGAGAGCTAAATACCATAGCCTTTGGTTTTAAAACCACAGGAAGATCATTCCAGCTATTAAGCACTGAAATAGCAAATTCTTACATTTCCCTATATATTCTTAAATGGATGGAAATATGACATTGCTATGGACATGTAGTATTAAAACAGTATAAATACTAGCTTGATCCTTTTGCAAAATTTAATCAATTAACTCATTTATTCTTAGTCTTAATAGCAAAATTGATTGTCTAGTCGTGCTATGTTAATGCTCCAGTCTCCCAATCAGTGCAATTGCTTCAGAAATATTTGTACCAAAAGTAAAGCCTTCTCTAATTAAAACACTAAACTTCTGAAATTCCCAGTATCACATTTCTTATAGATTCCTTCTTAACTATTGGCAGTGCTAAGACTCTGGATTTTTTTCTGAGATTTTTAGTCTTTGGCTGCAAGATAGTTTATTTGGAATACGATAGTATTTTTGGTAGAAGGAGGTAAAAGCAAGTCATGGTACTTTTCCTTGATGCTGCTTTTCAGGATGCAGTCTTTAAAACAGTTGTCCTACTTGACAGTCTTTTGATGACATAAAAATAAGTGATTTTGGGGTACCAGTTCTAAAAACTGTGGTCCTTTCATGTTTTAATTGTTGTGGCAATAGTTAGTTTATTTATTATATCGTCTTGGTACCTAATAACTGAAAAAAATTATGGAGGACTGTAAAAATCCAGAAGAACTGCTTCTTTTCCTCTTCTCTTTCCCTTTGGAAGCATATTTCAATTTACTATGTGCTTCATGCACATTCTCTTTATGATCAGTATTTCTGAGGAAAAGACATTATGTTTGGCAAATATGTATTTTATAAAATATATGTAGCTTAGTATATGTAGTAGAAAAAGGGAAGCACTGAGAGTAAATTAAAAAACTGAAAAGCCACATACAAAAATATTCTGAATATTCTGTCGGTTATCTGAATGGACAAGATGGCTGATATATATGGTTTTGTGCCCTTTATGTATATTGCAATATATGTAAAGAATTTTGTGTCATTTAATATGTATTCTAATACTGATGGAAAGTAAAAATGTTAAAAGTAGTATTTTATGCCACAGGCACAATTAAAAATATTCTATTGTTGGGGAACTAGAATTATTAATATCGCAGCAACTTTTAACACTACTTTACAAAAGAAATTACTGATTAAGCATTTGCCAAGGGTCCTCAGCCTTTGTCATTTTTAGCTGTGTAGCCCTCAAGATAATCTTTGGAGTGTGGGATCCTTTTGTTTCAGGCTCTGCATTGCCTGTTTTGTGCTCTGTGACACCTTCCAGCTGTGATAATTGTTCACACAAAGGAACGGGTTCAAATAAATGAGTTCTTGAATACTAAATTTTGGAATTGCATATTCATACTGCCTTACGTCAATGCCTAATTCACGTGTTGTAGCTACTAGCATGTAAGTTAGGTACTAACACTAAGCAGCTGAAGAATGTTACCAATATATGACTGGTGAAACGTGGCTCTCCATGCAGTCAGCTGAAGAAAAGTAGGTCTTCTGCTTGATTTAGACACCTGTGATACCCTGCCCAAATATGACACTATGTCCCAATGTCAGAATAGCAGCATTGAACTGCACTCCCTGCAGTTAATGTCCACAGGTCTTCCAAACGATCCTCAAAGCAATTCATGCTTATTCGAAATACTGCATTTTAAGAAAACATCTGTGCTGTAGAACAGAATGGATAACACCCTGCTGTTAGGTTTCTCAGAGGCATTCCTTTGTGCAAGGAAAAGTTTACATGCAGAAGCAATGGTTACTCTCAGTAGAAAAGGCATTCAGCAATGAAGGGAATCTTCCGGTCAAAATAGATGCAAAAAGCCTCAGTAACAGGTGAAAACATGTCTCTGAATTTCAGCTTCATGTTTGAGTGAGATTATTTCCAACTGTGTTGTTAAAAGCTGAGGGTACGTTTCACAGACACCTTTGACCACGCTGGTTCTATATCCTTAAAAAAAAAACAGTTAAGAATAATTATGCCACAAAATTAAGGTCTAGATAAATTTTCAACACTTTAAATCTCAAATAAAGTTGTTTAGTTTAAATCTAATTCTACATCATTTTCAAGCCTGGTAAAAACCATTTTGAAAAAGAAAAAAGAGAAACCTTTTTATCTTTAAAGGAGAAATATCATGAACAATTTCAAATGAAGAGTCAATTCTAGGACTGTGGGATCTTGCTAACACATTGTGAGCAGAAAAACAGTGAAACTGAATAAATAAATGATTTGTTATAAATTATTTGCAGGGAATAGTGCATCTTCTAGTTACCTGTCTGTCTTGCTGTCTTGCATTTATGATGATTTCTTCTGCTGCTGTTGTTACAGGACCTCTTCATTTTGTGAGGATTTGTTCTGGTATCTCAATCAGGTGAAGATAAATAGTCTTGGCATATTATGTTCCAATTATAGAATGAAAAACCACATGAAAGACATTGTCCACACAAATAAATGAAAAGTTGGTCATTTCCTTAATTGTACAATAGGAGGAGATGGCAACAGGGCTCGGAGCTGAATTTCTATAAGAATATTAATGAAATGATCCGTTTCCTACATTTTTAGTTAACAGGAAACTAAGCAGGCAGGGGTTGTTCAGCTTTGCCCCGACACGCTTTGTGAATGGATTTCTCAGTGCATTCTAGAGAGTCATGCAGTGGCATTTACAAATCTGGGCAGCCAAGTCAGGCACCTAAGTTCATACCTCCTTGACTTTAGAAACAGTTTCCATGGTAATTGTAATACTCCACTCTTCAAAGTAATGTATTTGTATGTCAGCATCCAGGCAGCAGCACATAGCTCAAAGGATCCCAAGGGTCATCTTTTCGAGCCTGGATCAGGAGTACTGCAGGATTGCTCATTGGTCATGTCTGATATAGGATGATGAAGAAATACAAACTCAAACAAGCTTATAAATGTGTGTGCATCTGAAATATATAAAAATTGTGTGATCAAATGAAATATGCTTTTTGAAGAACAGAGTGCTCTGATCTGCCCTGAAGCTGTGCTGATAATGGCCATTTTGTTTGCAAAGAACTATGAGAGGTAGGAGCATAGATGTTGATATTTCATTGCTGGTCTTGAAGACAGAGAACGACATGAAGACAACCCGTTCTTCTTCTCTGTTCGGGGTTTTTTTCCTTTACTAGCAGAGTCAAATTGGCTTGTGCTGAGAAATCTCAGCATGTAGAGATTGCTTCATAGAATAGCCCAGGTTGGAAGGGACATCAAAAGATCTACTAGTCCAATCTTTCTTGGGAAAATGATCCCAGCTGAGATTATCTAGCACCCTGTCCAATCACAACTTGAAAACCTCCAGTGACCCTACCATGCCCCTGATGAGTCTGTTTCAGTGAGTAACTAGCTTGATAACGAAGAAACCAGAAAATACATTTTATGTTTGTGTCCTGGCTACCTCAGTGCAATACCTGTTGACATTTCTGTGAGAGCTGTTTGTGTGTAGTAATTTTGTGTGTTCACAGAGTGAAGGCTGGGCTGGAAGGAGAGTCAATATCTATAATTCTGTGCAGAAAAACATACACGTGCTGAGTCTGATTTCCTGGAATCAATGTGTGGCAAACATAAAGTGCTTACAACTTCTCTAGAAAATATTTCATATGGCCCTGGATGAACGTTGTTTGGGATTCATCTCATCCACTCCTGGTCAGACAGAAGTGCAAAAGGAGTGACAACATAAGACAGAAAAGCAAGATGTTTGGTAGATACTAGTAGCACAGTTTGATTTCAGTCTAATCATACGTTTCGAGACAACTGACAGTAAATCTCTGTTGCACGTACTAACAGAAGCACATTTGAAATACATCATGGACAGACATACATAGAAGAGAGATGTACATGTAAACATCTTTGAAAAAGTTTATTTAAATAAGGATGATTTCTGAAAAGTTAACTAATTCTGCCTTGTCTTGGAGATTTAACACCATAAATGCTGTTAAGAAGTGTAATGAATCACCACATAAACACAGAAGCACTGGTATGTTAGATTTATGTGCACTTGGAAAAAAAAAAAAAGACACAGCTTTTCAATCAGACTAATGTCTTGGAAGTAGCTTCAGGAAGAGTGCTGGTAATTGCATTTGACTGTCTGAATTGATGTCTGATGGCTTGTAAAGGGCAATGCACTAGAGTGATTTCAGAGAGGTTTTAATAATGCTTAGCGAATGATCAGGCTGCACAGTCAATCGCTTTGTAGATGCCAATATTCTTTTCTCCCTTCAAGTAAGTTCAAAGCATACAAAAAAAAAAAAATCAAAAGAGAGCACAGAATTGCATACTTAAGTCAAGATGATTACAGAATCCAGAAGAGAAACAACAAAAAAAGGGAGATTCAAGGAATAAGCTTGATATAGACAAGGAATAATTGTAATTTTCACTTGATATTTGGTGTTGCTTATGGATTCTTCTAGACCCATTTTTTTGTTTATTGCTACACTGTGGTAAGTCTTAAAACCTGCTAAATCCTAGTTCATGACCAATATTAAGGAAGACACAATCAAAGCATTGTTACCCAGCAAAATGGTGTTGAGGAGCAGACTCCAGTTTCTGCTTCCTGTCTGTGGATGCAAAGTTTGCAAGATTTTTTGTGTCCTTCTCCTCTAGGCAAAAGTGATAGACTTCATGGATGGCCATAACCCCTTAAAAGTAGGGTCCACATGCTCTATTTCCTCTCATGAGATCTGAGGAGAGTTTTTTTCTCTTTTTCTGTTCCGTTACTTTCTGAGAAAAACTTATTGGAGTACCTGAAAATCCAAACCAAACTGGCTCAGCGACTTCTCCAGAAGATCCAAGGTCAAGAATATTTAAAATATTAATGATTTTTGAATGCTTGCACTTCAAGATGACTTGTAATACTCAAAACGAGATTTTTAGAAGCCATAATGCTCAACGGATCAACTTAATTGTATGCACTATATCTATTTCCTGTCATGCTTTGCTCTCAGTCTTAGTTTTAACTTTCTAATTAAGTTCCCCGTTGCCAAAAGCAACATTAGAGACGCTTGTGAGTACTGTATTACCTGTAGGGAATGGTTTGGGGAACAGTATTGTAATGCTTTTAGCACAAAGGAGCTACGGTATTATATACAATATAATATTTTCATTTCTGATGTATAGAAGGTAAAGAATTTTCCAAGTAACATTGATTAGTGAATTGGAGTATTGCTGTTGAATGAGGTAGATTACTCACTCACCTGTGAACTGTTGACCCCATTTTCTTTCTTTAAAAACTAGTAGGAGACAACCTGCTTTGTCAGTCGCTATTGTTCCCAACTTATTTAGATGATGGACTACTGGGATATTACATATTAATTTTGACCAGCACCTCACAGGATTTAAGTCTTTTTATGGTCACCCATTTTGCATGGTTTACAGCTTAATTCTGCTGATTCTGAGAGTGGAAGAGTGTATTCTTCCAGAGGAAAAGCCCCCCAGTAGATTGCTTTTTTCTCAAAATCTTGACAGGGAGAGTGCACTGTAGGTTTCTGTTTTCATGGAATTGATTGTGGGTATTTTTTGGGTGAGAGACAAAAGCTAATATTGTCCAAGAATCCCTTGGGAAACTTCAGAAGCACCTATGTAAACACTTTGTGTTATCAGTTTGCCTGATTTAATTGTACGTTCTGTTTTTACACATGCTCTATTTCTCTGCAGGTCCAAGAAAATTTCAAGAACAAGCCTCTGGTTTATTGTACTCATGTTTTCCTGAGGTTTACGTTTACATGTTGGTGAAGAGATGTAGTGGCATTACATATTAGTAATCAATAAGTGTTAACAGAAGGGTTGTGAATAGACTGGAAATATGTTTTACCTATCTCTGGTGGTAAAATTGATTTTTTTTTAAATTAATAATAGTTTTGTTTTCCATTATTTTTATTTCTTAACAGCCCAAAGCGTAGGGTCTTATGGTCATGAGCAAGTTATCACGGCCATTGACCTCAGCCAGTGGTTTGGGTACTGTTTCTGGCACGATGTTTTATACAGAGAGAACTTAATGAAAATCAGAGAAGGAAGCAACCTTAGACTATTCTTGCTGACCAAACTTGTACAAGTAACCATTCATCAAATTATTCCCTGTAATCCTAAAGGCAGATCTTCAGCTAGTTTAAGTTGTTCTTACACCGTGGAACCCCAAAGATCAACACTATATTATACCATGTTGTTACTGCCTCCCAGCTGTTTCCCTACTCGCTTAGAATTTCCCTTCCACCTTGTGATACAAAATAAATGGTAAATTATTTTCTTTCATTTCTCACATTTCTTCAACAGCCCTTACAACAGTAAACCCACCATTCAGTATGTATTAATTTTATGGGACTTAGACCTTCAAAGTTGTGAAATTTACATTAGCTTATTGGTGGTTTTGCTGCTGTTGTTACTGGTAGATATAAAAATAGTAATATTGCACTTCATGTTTCTATTTTTGAAAAGTTTGAAGGGCAAATTGTTATATTTGTCTATTTGTCACTTTTGTTAAAGGAAAGTCCTGCACCTTAATATCCTTTACATATGCATAACCTGCAATTTATTCAAATTGCTCCTTAAAAGTGTCTGTAAATCAAGACAACTGCACTAAGAACAGTGAGCAGAATACCTGTCCAGCAGAAATATTCTGGCGGCTATTTTTTCAGTAACCCTGGCAAAAATAGCCACAGTATCCAAGCTGTAAATTGCAAAAGAAAACAAAAGTTTTCACTGTGGTTTTCACAAGCTTCTTTGGTGGCTTGACAAACTGTAGTTTTGCAAAGTATGACATAGTACAGGAATAGAGATATTCATTATAATCCTCCCTGTACGTACACCTCACAATATAATCTTTGTGTGAAGATCTTATACTTATTTGCAAGAAGTACCAGATGGTATAATTTTCTGTTTTCTGGGTTCATCACTGCTAACTTACTGCAAATAAGTGCAAGAACTATGTCAAATTAGACATTCAGTTTTTCTGTTAGAACGTGAAGTTCCTCAACCAAGTTCCAGAAGAGTTTTTTCCTTGTAATTCCTTGCACAGAACTGGAAAGGAGAAAAAACCAACCAACCAAACAAAACCCAAAAAAACCACACAAGGAAACGAAAACTTATTTTTTGCTTTATTCTCAGCTGTGAAACCTTCCATGGTCAGGAGCTCCGCTGAAATGGGGACACAAAAGCAAAAACTAACTGTGCCTTTCATTAGAATTTAGGAAAAGAATGACCTGGGTCATCAATTTCAGTTCCATGAACATAAATACATAATACTGACTAGTTCGCAGAACATCTATTCTTAATCTCCCCCCAAAAAATACACAACCCAAAAAGCACTCTCTAAAGTGATCTTAAAACTTTAGTTATACAGAATCCAAAAATACCAAAACCCCCACCAAAACCAATCAACACAAAATCAGATGACACGATGAAAAGGAGGGATGAAAAAGTGATCTCCTACAACCCTCCAGTGGCAGGGTAGTTCTCATACAAAAATTCAAAGTGATGCAGAGAAAAGTAAAAAGCCCGGAGGACATTTCCAATCTGGTCGATATCATAATTCTTTATTGTTCCCAAACTAGGAATCTGAGGAAACTGTCCTTAATCCTGAGCATGCAAACAACAGATGCCAAATAAGGACACTAGGTTTTCCTAAGCGTTTCCACTTTAGAATGTTGTTGACTTCTGCCTAGTGTCCCATCACCTTGCTGCAAAGGGAAGCAAAGTGCTCTGTGCTCGGAAGACAATAGATACATAAAATAGTCTGGAGGAAGAAATTGCAATTTATTCAAATTGCTCCTTAAATGTGTCTGTAAATCAAGACAAATGTACTAAGAACAGTGAGCAGAAAATCTGTCTGGAAAAAATACTGAACCCTACAACTGATGATCAGAAGATCTGGATCATAGGATCAACAAAATATGATACAATACATGCTGAGAAACGTTAACAAATACAATTTTTTTACTTGCATTTATTGTCCAAATCTTTAGTTCAGAAGATTGCCGAACTCCCAGATCATTCTACACAGTCACCTCTGCTTCTATGTTGGGCTTCATCTTGAAACAAGTAAATTTCGCTACTGCTCTGTTTCAGAGGATCCCCATCTGCTTCAAGTCTTCTAATCTTCTCCAAAAGTCTAGGCTAAGTTTTATTCAAGGCTAATTCAAAGCCATTAAATCTCATTCCAGTAATGCTCTTTAAATTGAATAATTATTCTCTCTCTTTCTCTGGTATATACACACAAATGTATTTATTTTCTCATTTGTGCTAATATTATTGTTCACACATTTACTACTACCTTTATTTTAGCAGCATAAATAAACCAACTTTTTAAAGTTTCCTCTAAAAGAATAGGTTCTCTTGTTTGCTAAGCACTTATATAGCTGATTTTTTATTCTTATTTGAGATGTCCTTTCTGAATAAAATCAACTTGGACTGCATATGATATCCAAACTGTTCTCTTGCCTGCATCTTATTCAATGGTACTATTGCTTCCCTATGTGTACCAAAACTCCTCACCTGTTTAATCTTAGAATCCTATTAGATTCTTTCATGGCTATGTCTCACTGGTAACTCACAATTGTCCTACCATCCATCAATACATCCATATTCCTGTCTTTTTCCATCCCTTTAAATTTCTATTTCAATTCAGAAAAAATGTTCATGTGTAGTTAGTTACTTGCTCCACTTTCAGCTTCGTCTTTGTTTTCCTGAATAATGCTCTTGTCCTACTCAAATTGAACAGAAAATAATACTCCTCTTAAAATCTTGGGGAAGGAACACAGACAAGGTGGAAGAGGGTGGGTTCATGTAGTGTATTCTTCTGTCAGCCTTTGTAAGTAAATTTGAGAAAGACAGTAGCACATTTATGCCTCCCATTTGAGATTATGAGATATTCGTAAGGCGGATAGTATGGGCACAAGATTGCAGTGTTCATACCTGGCATTGTTAATGAGAACTGATGCTGTTTCTGACTGCATGCAACTTCCCTAGCTTTAACAGAAATAACCTCAAGCCCAAAGAGTGCAATTAAACGCCCACATGTTCAATTTTTAATTTCAGTCTAATTTTAATCTCCAGGAAGGTAGAAATATCTTCCGCTGGAAGTTGTGTTCCAAAATGTTTTCATTCTCAGGTTTATTATACAATTCCAAGAACCAAAACTAAATGAGTGATTTCATAGTTTCAGAATAAAGTTTCCCACACCCAGGGCCGGTGCTAGGAATTATTCACAGCAAATGTCAAGAATGTTTTCTGAGAAAATAAACCAAGCACAAAGTATTTTTTCCTGTATTTTTGCACAGATTCTCTAAGAGACATCTGTAATCACTTCTCCATAAAAATGTGAAGCGGCCCGATGTGAAAAAATATCAGGTTGGTTTCTGAGGAAAATATGTCTTTTATGACATGAAAATGATACTTAAGTTGAAAAAGGGAAGAAAATGTCTTCTTTTGTAATTCTGAAAGAACGAATAGGAGGAAATCATAGGTATCTCTACTAATTTTGTAACAGGTTAGGTCCTAATCCAGACTGAAACCAGGAATTACAGAAATTAGAAGGAAGAATATGAAGGTCTGGATCTAAATTCAGCATATATTCCTCACCCTGACCACTCCAAGTCTCAGAAAAAATTTGGTTTATGGTTGGTTCACGTTATGCTTGGATCAAGCTACCAGCAACTGTTGAGATCAATTCTCTTTCTGTGTGAGCAAGTTTGCCACTACGCGCATTTTTTATACTTGCACTGTTCATTTCTTGAAAGGTGCTCCTTCTTTCAAGCCCCTACCTCTTTATTTTAGCATAGGTTGTTCTGATATTCTTCTGTGAATGCAATACATACAATCTGGTCAGAAACCCAGAAGTAATGATAAAGTTAGAGAACTGGTTGCTCATGCATTCTAGGAATTTCTTTACTCAGACGCTTTTTAGCGCAGAAGGGAACAGATGTGTCCAGCAATGTGCAGAGACGTAATTCCAATAACAAAATTTTGATTAATTTGAATTAGAAACCTAGGACAAGCATCTTCAAATTATTATCTGCCTTCACATGCTGAAGTGGACAGCTCCAAAGAAAGTCCCCTGTAATGCTGTTCTCCCCAGCTGTCTTCCAGGCATGTGAGCAAAGGGGCTGGGCTGCTCAGAGGCAGATGGTGAGGCCAGAGTTTCAGTAGTAGTTCACTCTAACTCTGTCACAGCAAAGTGTCTAATTCCTACGCATGTGCAAATTTTCATAGGAAAGACAAGTGTTCTGCTTTTTTTCTAAACAAACTTTTAAACTATTCTGACCTTCCATGTTTCTGCCTGGAATTTGCTGCAGAGTTCCTATACTCACTTCGTAATTTCTGCTCAAATTGTAGTATTTTTTGTGAATAGTCTATTGCTTAGATTTTCCATCCTCTGTCTATTCTCAATCAATTTAGTTTTCACCTTTTGACAGGGTATGCTGTTATGTTGTGACCTGCTGATTTAAAAGTCTTCCTTCTCATCCTTCAGGCTCTTGTCATGCCTCTTTATAAGCTCCTTTTTCATAACCTAAGGTCTTTGGCTCTTTAGGCTACTACTGTAAAACTGGGCTTCCAGCTCTTGGATTGTTCGTGCAGCTCTTCCCTGTATCTTGCCAAAATTTTAACATTATTTCTGTGAAGTGAGATTTACTTTTTTTGTATTTCTTTTTTTCCAGTTGCTTTGATAGAAAATGTTACCGTAAACAGAGCAAAGCCGCACAGTTGTGAAATCTTCAGATCTATTTTTTTGAACTTAAAATTTTATTTGTACACCACCTCCCTCCAGCAGGTAGTGGGACTTCACTGAATTCCGTCCCCCAGC
Source organism: Steatornis caripensis (assembly GCA_013398225.1). Lineage (NCBI taxonomy): Eukaryota > Metazoa > Chordata > Aves > Caprimulgiformes > Steatornithidae > Steatornis > Steatornis caripensis. The sequence goes on from VZSC01005636.1 coordinate 31,502, forward strand.
TTCTTGTGCATAAATGATTTTTACCGTTGTTAACTTTAGTTCATATATTATACATGTCATCTATAATTTATCACAAAGAAGAACCTTCTATTATTCATCAACTGCATGAGGACATGCATGTGCAGATATGCATATATGGGATACTTTCTTTCACAAAACTAAAGATTAATGTATAAATATTTAACTGAGGTTATAGTCTAAGCAAATATTACTCCTAAAAGTTTTGGAAAATTTCAGCAACTGTAATATTACCACAGAGTACAGTCTGGGAAGAAACAGGTCATACCTCTCCACAGAATACTATTTTAAATGTGAAGCAAAATTAAGGTAATTTGAAATTTTATCATCTTTTTAAAGATATGTTCTACTTCCCTGTATTCCAATTTCTTCTTCAAAACTTAGTCTTTTAAGAGCTAGTATTGGCCTTAAACATAAGGCATATTTTAAAGAGACAGTTTTTTTTTTGTAATTAAACACTGAAGACTGTTTCAATTCCATACATTATGTGCTATGGTGCAAAGTTAAGCTGAGCCTAGAATACATTGAGACAACTAGTACAGTGCTGAACAATCATATCGTCTTTCATTTAAGCCATGTCTGTTGTTCAGAACACAAGCTGACAAACAAGATTTAAATTATGGACTCCTCAGTCAGTTAGCCTTCCCATACACAGAATTTTGCCTAAATAAGGGGAGAGAGAAGCCTGGGTCTTACGGAAAGTGTTTGTTATTCACCACCAGAAAAAACCCCTCAGTTTCCCAAGAGACAGTGTAGCAAGTGTTTACCAGTTAACTGTAGCAAATAATCCTTCAAAACACAGAGTCAGCATTTGACTATACGTTCTCACACCTTAGCCAGCCTAAAAGAGCAGTCTTTCCTTCTCGTGTTAAAAGATTTGTATGAACTTTAGCAACCAGAAATTATTGGGTGCCTGCTATTTCTGTCATCCAAATATGGTGAATGGTGGTTAAACAAAGGTTGATTGTGCCACCAACACTTCAGGGCTGCTGATGCAGAAAAAGCAGCATCTGAGCTAAAAGGCAATGCTATGTTGAAGTCATCTGTTTCCACATATTATGTCCCTAAAAAAAGTAAGTGCAGATGATGTTTGAAATGGCATTAATTGCATAGATTGCCTTTGAATGTTCAGGTATTTGCAGCTTCTATTTAGATGGGAAATTATTACAGGAAATTTTAGTTAAAAGGTATGTCACAAATTATGTGAAAAAAGTAGCTTTTTGTTTGGCTTTTTTTAAGGTAGGAATAAATATGTTAGTGAATAGCTGTTACATTTGGTAATGTCACTTTTTTTCCCCTGTGTCTGTTTTTTACGATGGCTGCAACTGTATAACAGAATTTTAAAGTACTTTTTATAGAGACCAGGCAGGCCTACAGTACAGAGTCCTAGTCACCCAAGAAAAATCAAGTCTCTCCTTTGGCACCTATCATCTCGTGGGTATACTCTGCAGACTATGCCACAGAAGAGCTAGCCAAGTAACAGGAAAAAAGTGTAGAAGAGTTTCGGCTTTAATATCTCATTTTGAAAGATCAGGTTAAAGCAAGACATTGTAACAGGTTGGTCACACAATCAGATCACATCCAACCATTTACAATTAATTATTCAAGCTTTTCTTTGTGCTCTTGTCAATTTGAACAGAAGAGCTGTCAGCTGTTGAGTCTCTATTGAAGACCAGCCTTAGATCGTTATTATTGAACTGTTCCTTACTAGGCTCTGGGGCCAGTGCTACTGTCAGAAAGAAAAAGAAATGAGACATGGTATATTGACTTTTGGATCTTTTGGATATATTTTTTTTTTCTCCTGTCTTCTATGTTCTTTGCTCTGCAATGTGCTGTTCTTTGTACGATGCTCCCTTTGCTCCAGAAAGAACATAAATTCAACAAGGTTCCATTTACAGGGATTGCATATATGTTCCACCTTTTTAATGAAAATGCTCTAGGGAGGGAGATACTGTGCGTTGGCTGTGGACATGGCGTAGAATGCCAGTCCCAGGGTCAGTGATGCAAACTCTTGGGGCTCTGCCTGAGAGAATTGGAGTGAAGAAAAATTGGCTTTCTCCTGGGAGATAAAGACTGTGAACTATGAAAGTAATAATTTTGACTCAAATAACAGTTGCTCAAGAGACTGCACCAATGCAGAATTTGCTTAGAATAAATGGCATACAGCTGTCAGATTTCACTACATTAATTTTCTTTTTATAAGATCCGTTTATGGCTGTTCACATCCCTAAGCCATTGGCTGCATAAAAGAGTATAGCTAAATTAGCATCAAATATCAAGAAAAGAGAAGAAAAACAGTCTTAGTTCAGAGCTTTTTCTTCATTATTGTTTGCTGCGTGGTTTTGAAAAATAGGGATAATTATTTTTAAATATTCTCATCTAAGTGACACTAGCATTTTTTTGAATGTTCATGCAAACTCTGTTTTCTCAGGAAAAAGAAGTACATAGAAGCAAATTGGGTGAGTATCCTTACATTAGAAGAATTTGTCTGAAAAAAGAGTACTTTCAGGCATTGTACATTTAAAGCACTCTGTACAGAGTTACATCTTTTTTGAGGCAACTTTCATGCACAAGTAACAACAGACCACTGGTACCTGAATTTAAATCTCTTTCAGGCCATGTTCTGATGGCTTGAGACACACATGTGTGATTCACAGGTTTCATAATGCTCCTCAATTTAAAGGTGTATTTTATGCCACTGTGCTAATCCTTTAAAGACAAAATCTGTGCGTGCAGTTGGCCGTTGCTATTTTTCTTCNATTTAAATCCCTTTCAGGCCATGTTCTGATGGCTTGAGACACACATGTGTGATTCACAGGTTTCATAATGCTCCTCAATTTAAAGGTGTATTTTATGCCACTGTGCTAATCCTTTAAAGACAAAATCTGTGCGTGCAGTTGGCCATTGCTATTTTTCTTCTAGAGTTGTGCAAGAGGATATGGATGTGTCTGACTTACACTGTGTACGCTACAACAGTTGTAGTACACTGATCATTGGTGAAAAGTTTTAGATCTTGAATGGACTGAACGCGCTGTACATGTGCAGGCATTTCTGTCAGGTAAGTCTTGTTTAGGCAACTTTATGCTGCTTGCATTTTCTGCGAATGCAAGAAATGTCAATTATATAGATCTTCATGTATAAATGTTATTAACATGGTCGACGCCATCTGTGCTAATGTCATATGATGATGACAAGCAAGGTCACTCTGTGACTCAGCATGTTCTGCAATGGTTTGTGGAGATAAAGAAAGGAAGAATGACTGCTCAGGAAGACTACTTAGGGCCCAAGCAATGCTGGTCTCTGTCTGCTTAGACATTTTTATTTTGTTGGAGTTTTTTTAATCTAATGCTATGCTTCTTCAAAAAGAAGTTTTAGATGTGGAAAAAATTCTTTGTGTGACTTTCAGCCTCAAGTCTAATATTTAGGATATGAGTTTGCAGTAGTTTTTTCTACACCACCTCTCTTAACATTCAACACTTGAGAGATACAAGAAAACACATTGTAGTGGTTCTCATCGCTTAATAAATGGTGCCATGCAACCCTAAAACAGCTGTAAGGGTTAACAAAATAGATGCTGTTCATCATTTGTAGAACTAATTATATTTTTAAGTACAGGAAAAGCTCAGGAAGAGCAGAGGAATGTTTAACAGAGGCTTTCCTGAAACACTAGTCTGGCAAAAGGCTATATTTTCAAAATAATTTCTACTGAGGTCTTCATTCTAAATGAGCAACAGTGCAAAAAAAAAAAGAGGTACAACTTGCTTGTGAACACTCAGACAGTTGAAATAGTAGAATAGTAGTAACATTTTGCTCATACACAGAGCTTTACATATTGAAACTGTATCCTTGTTGTGTTCCTACACAAAGTATTGAGTAGTATCTGGCAGGTCTTCAGGCACAGCATGTAATATGAGGATTAAGAAAGCATGCTTTCATGCTCCAAGGCCAGGACTAGACTACAGGATTTCCAAATCTGCCACAAACATGCAAGATAAGGTTAGGCAAATCAATTAGCAAATCAATTAGGCAAATGATGAAAATCAGCTGAGAAATGTATTTGGGCACATTTCCATAAAGTTCCTGATATCTGGACAGGTTTCCAAGTCATGATTTTCTGAGCAGTTCAGAGAAGGCAATAAAACCCCCTAAAATACATTTATCCTAAAGGAATGATGATCATTGTGCTTATAATGATATTTTTGTTCATGCTGCCAGTACAGAATCAAAGTAATCTTTATGAGAAGGTCTGGAACTAGCCACCATTCCTAGTTTTAGCTCACATATATCTTTGAAATGAAGTTGGATTGAAATGCCCCATAATCTTGAGCTGAGGCTCAGCATAAATCACACTGTGAATTTAATCCATGCTGAAAAGTTGTATTTACTGAACCCTTTTCATTGTTAAAAAGTTAGTTTGCCAAAGATGTCAGCAAAGAACCTAACTTGACAAACACAGAAAATAAACAGTATGATAACTGTATCTACTTACAACATTATAAATATAACTCACATTCAAAGTATTTCTGATTATTGAAATGTTGTAAGAATTACATAACTTTGTAACCCACAAGAAATGAAGTCTGCATGCGCGCTATGCTAAATCCCCAATGTTAATGCAATACAGTCCGCAATAAGATTCTCAGAAATTGTTTGCAGTTATTTAAATTTAAAATCAGTGGGTTTGTTTAGTTTGGGTTTTTTTTCCCCAGTAAAGTTGATTATACATGTGACTTATACTGTATAATACTTAATTGGTATTTTTTTAATATTCCTTTATGGGCTAATTTCATTGAATCAGAGTCTGCAGGAGTTCTTTGGTTTCATTATAGAGTACGAAACAGTCTTTACATGCTTCTGCTCTTACCACTGTCATCCTGATGCTCACTCTCTCTCCTTTTAAAACACTGCTTCATCAATTGTTATGATGCTGTGCTTTATAGGAACCCATTGAAGGTTGCGTGTGTTTTTATACTGAGGAAAATGTATAGCGAGTCCTAGAACATGGGTCTGGCTTGTCAGGAGACGGTGTTTAAAAATAGTAAGTGTATGAGTGGAACTCAGAGCTGAAAAATTAAAACCACAAAATGTGTGAAATGGAGTTCTGTGCCTCACCTTTGTCATCTGGAAGGGTAAACTGGTGAGAGAAGTAGGTTCCCATCATATTCCATAGCTGAGTATGCTCAGAGTGGAAATTGTGCATGAGAGAGGGCAAGTTTCTGGAGGAATAGTATATAGCTAACGATAGGGACAATTTTAAAAAATATTTTGATTTTTAAAGAGCTGTTGAAAAGTGAGTCCATAGACTGAACGCAACTGTCTTGTTCAAAAAGATAACGATGTACATCATTAATTGCTTTTGTATTCCTTTTAAAATTTATTCACTGAGCACTAGACTCTGTACCCAAGGGACTGGCCAAGAATCCCCAGGGGAAATTATTTAATTTAACTTTAATTCCTAGTGGAGCTATTTCCTCCCACAGTGGAGGAATATTTTGAATATTTTTTTATCCAAGGGTCAACATAGGTTTAATTTTTCAAATGGAGTGAGGTAGATAATAACTCCTTCCCAAGTCATTACCCTAAAACAAAATTAACTTGTTTAGGTTTCCCTACTTTTACACTCTCAAGATAAGTCATTAGGTGAAAATACTATGCTAGAATGTACCACATAAGCCTTTGTCTGTTGGTTACTGCATATACCTTAAATAAAAATTCTGAATACTCAAATTTCTTGTGAATCTCTGAAAAGATTTTTTCATGAAGGCAAATGAGCACTGTTCTAAAGCTTCTCATAAAACTGTTCCTTCAGGTTGAGGTGCTTCATTACCTTCACAATTACCTGCAGAATAAATGTGGTTAAACATTTGGGGCCACAGAGCTGCAGCTGCTCTAATTAATGTAGGATAATATTGATTATTTGCAGTTAGTCAAAATAATTCTGCTGCTGGCGGCACTTGTAATTCTGTGTATGCAAGGCTGTGATTTATTCTGATTGTATTGTCTATAACAGTATGTATTCTGCATATACAATGACTTAGAAGCTATAAACTATTAAGGTGCACATTTGATGATGGTAACATAAACCGACTGCTGTTCGGGCTAGAGGAGATGGAGGTTCTCCCTTTACTTAACAAGCTTGTGTTTAAATTTACATGCAGATAGAAGGAGAGATGGGTTATGTTCCTTGATGTAGAGAGTAAAGCAGAAATTTATCTGTGCTAAGCCACTGGTCAGCTGCAGTTTATTTATTTATTTGGGATGCACCAGCAAAAGCCTGGGAGAAGAAATTTTAATCCTCCAGACAGCTCCATATATCATGCGCAAAGCCAAAGAGGCCCTAAAACTAGCTAGTGATTTAAAATTATCTGCTTGCTTTCTAGCTGCAATAAGGAAAGCAGCTTCTACAGCAACATGTGCAAATCATCTAAAACTGCAGTATTAAAGATTATGGCGGTTTTATTTAATATCTTGGAGGACTGACAGTTAACAGCAATGGGTAGAGAACTGTAGCTGCTCATACCTAATATATTCATAAAAGATTAAGAGGGTGAACAATTAAATATAAACATTATGTGATCAGTCACATTTATGCTATCCAGCATAAAGTAGTAACAATGAACATAGCCTAATCTGTGAACACAAAAATACAGCTCCTGCAAATATTTATACTTTAAAAAAAAGAGCATGTTTATTCCTCCTTTATAAAACTCAAATACTGCATACATAATAAAAGTGGAATTGGTGTGGACAATTGGCATCAAATACATTTTTGAAGTCTCAGAAACATGCAGGGGGCAATAAAATATGTTCTGATTTGCGTAATTTGTCTAACAATCTGGTTTTCCGAACGGCCATTGTCATAGTGCCCAAACTTATTCAGAAAATGATAGCACTGTGCATATAATAGCGCTAATGCTCATATGTCTTTCCTTATTCTGTGATAACACAAACACAAATGAACTCATGATACATTTGAATTTAAAGCGGCTAAAACCATGAATACCACCAGCTCTCAGGACCTGTTTGATTTTTGAGCATTGTGTTCAGATCTCATAGTGTCTGAATGTAAACCCAACATGGTACTACAACTCTTGTTCCTATGGTAATGTTGTAATTGACTCAGCAGATAATCTCTCTCAGCTCAATTTAGAAAGCCAAAACTGGAGCTTCAGTTTCCTCCCTCCCTGCTTTCCCTTTCTGTCTTTCTCTTTTTTGCCTTTTTTTGCTCTCTTTCTTTTTTCTTTTTTTATCTCTGTTTCTTTCTCCCTTTTTCTCTCATTTTAATTTTATTCACCTTATGGTTCTATATGCAAGAAATAGGCAGGTTTGCTGTCTTAGCTAGTAATACTGTGTGCAAAACATTAACGGAAATCTGGACATTATAGCTACGGCAAAGTTTCAAGTTATAAGAGACAGTAAGCCATTTTGGTGTGGAGAAGTAAACACCACAGTACCTAGATTTCACTAAATCCATTTTCTTTGGGGAGGTGCAGAAAGACATGGTTGGTCTCTAATATTCCTTAGAGATGCAGGTGCCAAAATAATAGCAATTCTGTGTTAACTGTTTTGCTCTTTAAGCTTTTCTACTGTCAAGAATCAAGTGGAAAATATTTCATGACCTTGTTCCTTTCCTCTCCTGACATTCTAGTGAGATGATGGTAACGGTTGAATTGGACCTCTCGCACTTTGAGCATCTCTGACCTTCACTGTCCGAGGGGCAGGGTGACTGATCAGTAGCAGATGTACTTGCATGCCCTGATGCAGATTGGGACGCCACCAAAATAGATGTTTCTTGAGGACGGACCTCACTGAGCTAGAGGAGGTGAGGGAGGTAAAGAGTGATGGCGTAAGAAAAAAAAATCTTAGTTTTGAGCTATCAATCAGTTCTATACAGAATTTGCAAAGTTAAGAATCCATCTATGTTACAACTGGAACCATGTCCGGCCATAGGATTGGAAATGTTCACAAACATCCTTAACTCTTTGCAGAGAGATAACTTCAGTTATTTTTTATTGAACTCAAACTAATTACGTGCCTACAGGAAATAGAAAAATACCTCATGTGAGATTGCTGGCTTGTTTTATAAATAAAAAGGAAAAGGGACAACTCTGGCTGCTGTGGAACTGAAGAAAACTTCAGACCTGCAAGCTCAGGCTTATGATAGAGATACATCTCTATGAGCTTTGAGGAGCCTATAACTATAGCTCAAATATGGCTGCAGCCTCCTCTGCCCCAGACAAACACTTCCTATGGCTTTTATGCTTATTACTTTCCTTATGTTAGGAAAAAATCAGAAGATCAAAGACCTTAATTCCTCATGAGTAACATTTTACTATGGTGGCACTTGAGAAGTTTCGCAACTGAATTTTTCTGCCAGAAATTGAGTCATGCTTATGGTGGCCTCTCCAGTTATCAAAACCCAGATCTACGAGAGACAAAGGTCAGGCCACGTAATCTAAATAAGTATTTGGTTCTTCAACAGGTGTGCCTGAAGAGTGGAGGCAGTAACACAAGGGAGGGCTAATTTCATTGTAATTGATTTGATTGAGGAAGTTAATTGCCTTTAGGCTGTAGGGCAGTGATGTGGCTTCACTCCTGCTCCTGGAAGTCAGCTGCAGGTTGCGTCCCTGATGGGGAGAATGGCACTGGGTAACACACTCCAAGGGTGCAATTTATAGTCTCCAGAGCTAAGAGAATAATGAGGGGCTAAAAAAAAATTTTATCCTCTGTGAGGTCTGCTAGCAGGGCTTGTGAGCTTGGCTACACCTCTGAGGCATGGGGAGGCTGTGCTGCCCAGAGGACCACGGTCATGTTTGGATCATCTGCACCACCTGCTGCGAGCAACACCTCAGGCGTCTCATGTAGGTTGAGCACATTATGGGAGTGGTGCTTGGAAAAGTGAAATCAGTACCTTCCTCTTGCCCTACACGCCTCTCCTTCCTCAGCTAGTCTTTGCGTCAAAGGCATTCACAGGACTGTGACTTCAAGGCACAGTCTAATGGTTGCTTCTAGCACATTTGCCATGCCCAGAGCAGCAGATTGTTTTGCTTTGAGAATGATGTTGTAGCAGTGCTATAAAACTGAGTTATAGGTTACTCTGGCTCTGCAGGGAGGTTTCTCTCTGCATGCGCAGGGCATGCTAGAAACTTGCTTAGCAGAAGCATTTCTATCCAGTGGAGGCAACAAGTATAGCTGATAAAAGTTTATTTGTTCTATGTTATCATTTGGCACACAATTAGAACAGCCATCTGTTCTCTTAATTTCTATCAACCCAATTTAGACTGCAATAACATAATGTCGTTAGATATGTTTCCAACAAAGTGAAAATCAAATATGATTTTTTAAACCATCTTGAGGATAACATTACCCCTATTTAAAGACTAACAGCATACTGGGGGAAAAAGGCATGATAAAAGAATAATTAATTTTACAGCTTTAAAATATTCTCATTTTCATACAAGAATATTATGCACTAATTTGACAGGGAAGTGTTCAGATTTTCTTATGAATTATACATGAGAACAATTTCACAGAGGAAACCTAAACAGAATTATTTTAACTTATTACTCAGACCTGTAAAATTTTATTTTAATCTCTGATATTATACAGTCTAATGGAAAGCATTAAACACCTTACATAAGAGCAATTTTGTAATTGTTAATGTGACCTCTTCTCACTTAAAGGAATGAACACACGATTTGCTAATGCAGCTCAGCTTTAACGAACTCACTAGGTTATTTAGGGCACTAGTCAATAGATAGTAAATTCGGGAGTGTGTTTTTAAAATGTCATGGGATTTGAGGCCTTTAGTTCAGGTTGGTCAAGCCTAGGTACGACCCATTTTCCTCCCCATCTTCCCTGTTCGTTCTCTTCAAGGTCTTACTACTTTGAAATACACATCTTCAAAAGTAGTGGTTTGGTAATATCTCAGATAAAAATAAAGTTTAAATTAATGAATGAAATTTAAGGAAACACATGTCAACAAAGTATGCAACCTGTTCAAATGTTGGTGTAACGGCAAATTATGATATGGATTGGTGAGTTGTGTAGGCAAATTGGGTTGTGTGATAAAGAGGTCTGATTTGAATGTGCAGTTTTTCATACAGCCAATTCTGGTGGCAAGACAGACAGGCAATAGGTTTTATCTACAGAATGGGGGAAATCTATTCTCTAAGTTCAGGACTCTGAAAAGGAGATCACAATTTTAAATGAATAACTGAAGCCAGACAGCACTGATAAGAGGACTACCATAATTTGTTGATGTGTAAGTGGAAGGAAAACTTGCATAGAAGAGAGTTGTGATATTTTGCATTCACCATTACTGAACTTCTGTGTGCAATCCAAACTTGAAAAACAACTTCAAAAAGTTGTCAAAGTGTTGGGCAAAAACTATAGGAATATTTCAAGATATGAATAATTCACAGTAAACGATTTAGGAAGTTCAATCTGTGTAACTAATTAAGGGGAAATATGTTTTAAGAAGCAATTTCCTCATGTTCTGTAAGTACTTAAATGGGTAGAAGATTTCTGACTGCAGAGGAAATCTTTAATGAAGGCACAGTAAGATCCAATAGCTGGGGTCAAAGCGAGATAGACCACAAACAATACAGTAACTTTTAAAAGTGAGAAAAATTAACCATTGGAATAATTTACCCAGAGGTATCACATATTCTCCACTTACAAGAAACCTTTAATCATGACTAATTTCTTTTTAAAAAAGCTATAGCTTAACTTCCAGATATGGATTTGATGCAGTAATTAATGGGTGAAGCATGTAAGGTGAGAATGAACTACTCTATTCGTCTTTCTAGTCCCCGGATCTCTATGTGTTATTTCTCAGTCTCACAGTGAGGCGATGTTATGTATTAATGACAGACGGGTTGTTGGAGGACGAACTATGGGTGCCATTCCCTGGTTTTGCACAGACTTGTATATGTTGATCCACGTATCTCAGTAAGATTTTCTGTAAAACATTTAAATCTTAAATAGTAATACGTTCCTATGCTTGCACACCTCACCAAGGGAAAAGGCAGTAAGGGTTCCTAACATCTTTTGAACTTCTTGAGTGAAATGCATATTACAGATACTGGACCAGGTTTTCAAACACACTAAGCATTGAAAGCCAAAAAAGATGTAAGCTTTCAACATCTCTGAAAATCAGATGCTGAAATTATTATAATCAAGTTTTCAAGGCATTAATACAAACACTACTGAGGAGGAGAAATAAATGGGAATTATGAGCTATATTTTGACAATGTTCTTTTAATTGCTGTGAAGGAGGCTTCTCTGCCTTCCTCCCTTGAAGCCTGCAAACGGCCAAACAAACAAAAAGCTTCAGTTTATCTGAAAGGACGTTCCATTAAAAAAACCCCAAAAAACCATTTGGCATATTAAGTAGGTGAGTAAAAAAAATTAGACTTTGTTACAGCAAAGCAAGAGCGATTAAATTAAATGTGTCTCAAGAAGAAAGCACTCCCCTAGATCAACAGGGCAGTAAGAGCTTGTCGATCCCCATCCTGGTGCATTTCTAAACACTTTTTGAAGTACAGAAGGCAGAACACTCAACACTTCGGCTTTGTCATAGCTGACAGCCTGTCGATTTTAATGAAAATGCTCTCCTTTTAGGAGATGACAGAAATTACATGCATTTCGCCCTTTATTTTTCTGTCATCTTTTCTGTCTCGTGTTTTTACAGTAGAAGGAGCGGTTGGTTATTAAAGCATTACATAAGTATGCAAAATATATTAAGAAGAAGAGAGGAAAAGGAAAAGCTTTAGCCTTGCAATTATACACAATGTGTGTTGGTGAGAAATGTATACTTTGGGATAACATCTGATGTATGGCAATAACTATTTACTTTTAGTTATCCTTAAAGAGGGTGAGGCAAAAATCTCTAGATAATGCTTTAAGTGAAGGTTTTATTGTACAGTTGCCTGAGTAATTTCCAAGAGGAAGATGATCTAAGGAGTGTTAGATAGCTCAAGTATGTTCATAAATTCTCTAGAAAATATAGCAAGATAACACCGAACAATTTCTAGGCTCTGCACAGCTTTCACAAACCTCTTTTATTAAGTACTAGGCTTTTAATGAGCGTACCCACTCTCATTGACCCAGATGTGTAACTGCATCTGAGGAAATTTGCTTCCAGGACTGAGCAGGGAAGGCTTCACTTGCAAATATAAGCCATTACTATGAGATCTGAACATAGCCCACAAATCTGAACATATTCTTCAAACTGGCAGGAGCCAGTCCACATGTTTGCCCCGTTTCAATTCCAGCACAAGTATTAGCGGCAAAAATGTGTACAAGGTAGAAATACAGAGGAAGTGAGCTTTTGGCAGGTTTAAGAGAAGCTCTGAATTTGATCTTCCAACTTAATTTCTGTGACACTTGCTTCATGCTTATCCTAAGAAGAGAGACAAATTTAATTATTAATGGTGGCCTGCATAGACCGTATCTCA
>VZSC01005636.1:45584-74076 GCA_013398225.1 Steatornis caripensis
AAGGAAACACTTCTGTGCAAATCATTATGAGCCCGCCTCCCTCAAAGCGGGATTCCTCCTGCTGTGGCTCTGGAGCTGGACTGTATGACCGACAGCAGGTAAAGAACAATCCCATGATTGCTAAGGGAGCTCACTCGGTGATTGCCTGCACACTTGCAGACTATGCATTCTTGTTGCTAGTAGGTGGCTGATAGCTGCCTGGTATTTGTAGAAAACCTTGTTAGCACGTTTGGTCAAGCCAAAGTGTTTTGTGACTAGCAAATAAATAACTCGCTAGTAATTGAGAAGCTGAGTAAAACATTTTGTATTGGTTTAACTTATTCTTATATACTGTCTATAGCATTTATCTATTTATCTATCCAAACATTAAAACTAACATATTAAAATATAAGATGCAAGATAGCTTTGCTGTTTTCACATAACCTTTTCAGTGCCATATTTCAGACACCTGGCTGTGAAACTGAAGTATTACCTATTCAGGTGCTTTTCCTACTACGCTCAACAGTACATTTGTTTATAAGTAATTTGTGTTGAAACACAAGCTTTCTGTAAGCAAGCAAGTAAATTTTCAGAGACATGTGAAGTCAATATGGCCTCTGTATAAGAAAGAACCTCCCTATCCTGTAAACCCCCCTAGCCTGGAATATAGCGCTGCTCGTGGCTGAGGAGAGTGCTCATCATCCACTCCTCCCTCCTCCTTCACACCTTCCCTTGCCCAGCTCTTCTCCTTCAGTAGCAGGCAAGTAGCTCAACATCTTCTATGCCTCCATTCTGGGGATTTATTTTGTTCATATATTTCTTAGTAATGGCACACGTTATTCAAACAAACAAGGTACTTCAGAAGGATATGTGCAGTATGTTTTATGCTTTTCGAAAGTTGTGACCTAACTGCTTCCGCACCTGCGCCTTGACTTTCAGGAGAACAGGGTCAGCCAAGACAAGTCACCAGTGTAATTATTTTATAATTCAGTATGCATACAAGCATGAGAGAGGTGGGCTGATGTTGCTTTATTCGATATTCTTTGCTCTAAGGGTCAGTTCTGTCCTGTGTCATAAAATGGTTGTTGATTTTTTTTTTTCCTATTTCTTCTCGAACGTGGTTTAAAGGAGATTGCCCTTTGTAACGATACCATTTCCTTTCTGAATTTTCTCTGCTGGATCGCTTTCCCACTGATGCATTTGCGAGCAAGAACCCTGACTATACTTAATTATTAAAAAGTCATTGCTCAAATAGAGCTCTGAAGAAAAGGAAATATTTCTTACTGTATATTACTGAATATTAGTTCATAATGGCTTTCATCTTTGTGTGTTCTCCCCTCTAATTTGGGAGCCAGGTATATTTTATAATACATAAGTATATATATTTTAAGAGCCACCAGCTACTAGAGAGAAAATAACAGACATAAAAAAGAAAAGATATTAACATTTTCTCCAGTTTAAAAGTTTTAGAAAAGCATATATAGCTTAGACTGCTGTATTTCTTAAATGGAAAGAGTGGCCAGGTGAGGCCCAGGTTTGCAATGCATTCTAACCACATTACTTCCATTTATTGTAGTATGGGAAAAGCTTTAGAGTAAATATGTATCGCAGATTTTTTGTGTCCTTGATTTTAGAACAGGCATTTACAACAGAAGAGGCATCTGTGCAGGTGTTAAATGATCAAAACTGCACATGTGTATGTATGTATCATGACATTTTCCACATATTCTAGAGTTAATAAGAAAAAATACATATTTGAAGAGAATTTCAACTATATTATTTTCAATTTAAATGAACACTGGGAGAAATGCTGACCGTGAACATGTAAGTCTTGTTTAGTTTTAGGGGGCAGTCACTTTGCTGGTCCTAAATTTCTTCCTGAAATAAACCTTTCTGTGAAGAATTAAAAAAAAAAAAAAAATCTTTGGGTATTAAGTAACATATCCTGTGTTATTTATTTAAGCCGTTCTTTTTGCCACAGAGTCTGTCTACCTGCTTACATTGTGCTTCTCTAATCACAGACTGCAAAATTATTAAAAAAAAAATCCACAGCCGATCAGATAATGTATTAACTCACCTTCTGCCAGTAGCTTGGACATGGAAGCACTGAGCTGCACAGAGCTCAGCCCGTCTTGCTGCGGCCTAGAGTGCATTAACCCACAGGAAATAAGGACAGGGTGGGGTGGGACTGTTCCTGACACTCGCGCTGACTAGCTTGCATGTAGCCACAGGTGTGTACAACTTCACTGGGGTCAGCGGTGCACGCAACACCAGCAAGGCTGGTTTTGCTGTCCTTGCTTTCCTGTCACACCTGAAGCAGGCTGTGGAGAAGGGCTGTGCAGTACGTGGCTCTTATGGCTGGAATCCTTCAGCAAATTTTGGAGGTAAAAAGTTCCTCCTTCTGTGAGTTTCTCTTGCTTTCACTAATCCCTTGAGTTTTACTTTTTATGACCTTTTTTTTCTCAGATTTTTGGTGTACCTGGACAACAAATGTAGTTTTGGCTAATACTGTTTTATCATGCGTGCCGTCCCAGACCATCTTTCTAACACAAACAGCTCTGCTGGTGAATTGCCATCATATCACTCTAGAATATTGAATTAAACTGGATTAATTCTACATTGGTTCTTTACCATGTATTTTATTTCAGATGCCTCTTGGATATTGTTTGTTGATTGTGATATAGACCATGGCACATTTCTTTCCTTCATTACCCACATTTTCTTCACAGATCTCTACCTTTTTTATAGGAAGGGCATGTGAATTAATATCTTTATATAGATTTGCAGTGAGTACTTAGTAAGCTTATAACTGGCAGCTTCCACACTCTGGCAAAAAAACCTTCAGGACCCTCCAGCCTGCGTCATCCACCCCACAGCGTGAGCAAGCAGAACACAGTAACAACCTGCAGGTACTTTAAACACTGCCAATTCTTGTGTCTTTCAGGACCTAGATTTCTCATCACATCCACGGGAGCCTTGTATATTTTAGACGTACAGAATGAAGATGGACTGTACAACTACCGATGTATCACAAGGCACAGATACACTGGAGAAACACGACAAAGCAACAGTGCAAGACTTTTTGTATCAGGTGCTCATATATCATATATCATGTTAAATTAGGTTTCGTATATGCCTATTTCTAGGGTGCTAAATTGGCAAGGTAGGTTCTTGTGCCCATATGCGCTAACAATCCAGTCTTCTATCAAATGGAAGGTAGAAGTGGTCGGCTGTGAGCTGCTGCTGCAAAATAAAATGTCCCACATTAAAATCCTTTGTTCTGTTTTTCACCTCCTATTTTGCCTCCTATTTCAAGAGAGCCTGCAGGGTGCACTAGCATTTAGCACAGGGATTTCTAGTATTTAGAGTACTTTATAAAAGGACTGTGGCTGAGATTCATCCCATTAAAATTAGAAATGTGCAGTGAAAGCATCTAGTCACCTTAACTCGTCCTTGTAACCAAAGGAGAGGAACATTTTTAGGGGCAGTGTATCTGACCTACTCCAGCTGCCCACCTTGGGGTGAGATTAATTGCCCCACGGTGCGTATTGCTTTCTGTTAACCATAGCAGGAGCTCAGGACATTTAGCTCAGGTGTAGATATTTCCACTACAGGAGTCTCAGGTTAGCTGAGGTGCATTTCAGCCTTTCTTTTAATCCATCACACTCCTTCCCTGGGGAAAACAATGTGTTCCCCTGCTCCCAGGAGGGATTTCCAGCCAGAAAGGGTACGCAACCTGTCCCAGTCTGCCAGGGAGTTTTAGGCAGACAGGAGCGTTAGCTGGTGGCTGTCTGTGGGCAGAGCTAAGAGTCCCAGGGCAAATGGCCTCGCGCACAAGGTAGGAAAATGAGAAGCTAGATGGAGTATTTTAACTTTTCCTTGTCGTTGTAAATCATCTCCCGATTGTTGTGTGTGTGATGAACCGTTGGGTTCCCCCACACACACACACCCCAAACACTTAGGGCTTCCAGTAGGGTGCTGCTCCAATCTCACCTTCTCCCCATTTTCTCTCAGTGAGAGGAGGTACCAGTTGTGGGTGAGGTGAGAAGGAGGAGCAGACCCCAGGCCTGGGTTTGTAACTTGCTCTCAANCACACACACACACCCCAAACGCTTAGGGCTTCCAGTAGGGTGCTGCTCCAATCCCACCTTCTCCCCATTTTCTCTCAGTGAGAGGAGGTACCAGTTGTGGGTGAGGTGAGAAGGAGGAGCAGACCCCAGGCCTGGGTTTGTAACTTGCTCTCAAACATCTCTGAGATTAGGATCAGCTCCTCTTCCTCTCCCCTTCTTCTCCGTCATTTGCTGGGTGCCTGTAACAGTACCCTGTGTTTGCACATGAGCAAATCTGCAGATGTATTCCCACAGCCATGGAGTTAGCTAAGACTCCATCCCAGACTCTCTCTTCTTTCTCCCTGTATCCTTGCCTTACAGAAGACATGCCCACCATCCTGTTACTAAGTTGCCCTAAAAATCCTAACCCTAAAGATCAGTCAGGGTATGGCGACTTTATAATCTGACAGTCAGCAGGGTCATTCTCCTTTTGACCTTGTGCTCTTGTCTTTTTGTCAGGAAAAAAAAAAATCTAGTCTTTAGGTCTCAGCTCTCCACCTGAGAGCCCTACGGGAGACAGAGGTGGGCATAAGGTTTTGCATTAGTAATGCACTTCATGCCTTCCTCCACCATGGTCATTGCTGAAGGATTCTGGAGCCCTCTGAACACACAGGTCCATACTTAAATATACTAATGATAAAAAAATAGTGTGATTGTTCAGGTTAGAATCACTTACCAGTCAGATCCAGGAATTTCTTCCTTTTATATGTGTCCCCTGTGGATAAAACTCTTGCCTCTGCTTTTCCCAGCTGGATGAAGTAGTAGTTTTCCTGCACAATAATCTGCCGGCTTTGGTCTTATAAGGATAGGCAGGGTCCTATCCTTCTAGCTGGCTCCATAATATGGTCTGCTTCCGTATGAAATCATGCTAAGGCTGAGCCAGTGGTAGCATAAATAAAATCAGGCTTGTATCTTGGTTACCACAGGAGAAATTCTAGTTATTTCACTGAACAAAAGGGGAAAAATGAAAGCTCTGCATTGTTTGTAATTCAAGACAAGCATCCTAAAAGATGTGCTCTGTCTTGAGTTCCCTTTTCTATTCTCCTCCACAGACCAGATCAAAATAGGAAATTTTACCTGTGTGCAATAGCTGACTTTTTAACTTCCATGGGATTAAATATTCTCTGTTAGAGTTATAGTGGGCTCTGATTCCAGTCCTGTTAGTCCACTGAACAAAGTGCAGCAATTATAGGCAGAGTTTGTCTCTTAATATTTCTCTAACAGATTTTCTTTTTTCTTTATTGGAATTTATGTTTTAAAATAGCGAGTCCTTTAAATCGAGATCAGAGAATCCACAAACATAGTTGTGAAAGGTCTGCTTGCATGAGACCTACATTTTTGACCGCCTTTTACATCTATAAACATTCTTTGCTTATTTGGGAATGGAATAGCTTGTGGTAGATATTGATCATAGTCTCTTGGCTACGTTTTTAATACAAGTTAATCTTTGTTACTGTTTGAAAGAGTGAGAAAGGTAGCCTGCATATAATAGCAAATAGACATGTGAATAATTAGTATCCCTATGACCAAAACAAAGTTCCAAATTTCATCTAGAGTAAGAACATCTCCTTGACATTGTTACCTTTCTAAATAAAATTAAATGCAAGGCCATTAACATGCTACAGAATATTCCTCTAATGACCATTGTAGTGTGCTTTTCCAAAAATAATTTTCTACAGGCAGTAGTCCCAAAATCTTTACTGTTTTTTAACCCTCACCCTCCAAAAAATCCTTATGATTTTGAAAGCATAATGAGTTTTGCTCTGTCAAAGGAGATCCAAAGTAGTATTTGAATTTTAGAACAGTATTTTGCCTCAGTGTTTCTGCCGTTGTCCTTGTGAAAGTCGTTTCCAGCTCACTGTTAAGGCATAGTAAAATAATAGTTCAAAAGAATCCATACCTCATATTGGAATTGGGTTATGTTGCTTTGCTATTTGCCTCATTGCAGGTCATTTCAAATGAACACTGAGATTTCTTTTGTGCTTTTCTTCTTTTTTTTTTTTTCCTTAACTGGAATATATGCAATGTAGGAGCTCTAAATAGGAGTCTGTTCTAGGGACATCCCAAAGAGATGTTTTTACCATCCATTTAAATATATAAGTACAGAGTGCAAGATAGGAGGTCCCTGGAATCATATTTTATGTATCCCTGAATATGTTTTAAATGCCTCCTCTCATCTGTTCTGCAGATGAGATTCCAGGCTGGGCTGCTTTTGCCAAGGCTTAGTTTGAGAAGGGAAAAAAGTGAAGCGAAGTAAACCTGGGGCAGAGGACCCAGGGGCTGGTGTGCTGTTCTTGAAATGTGAGAAATGGTAGGTGCCGAAGGTGGCTGTGCCTCTCATGGCATCTGCTGCCGTAGCCCCCAGCTCCTGGGTGCAGCCAGTCTGGCTTCCTGGGCTTCTGCCTAGGCATGGGAACAGGAGAGCAGCGGCTGCTTTGCCGTTGCCATCAGCCTGTTGTCTGAGGTGGTTTCGCACTTTGCCTGGGACCAGCATCGAAGTATGTGCTGTCTCTGCAGCAAACTAGGAGGCTGTCAGAGTGTAATATTTACTAGCCACAGCTTTTCCTGACCATTACTTTAATTACTCCCTCAGTGGCCACCATCCTGTTTCGAAGTCCGTGCGTTACTTTGTATTTTTATCCTTAAAGGACTGTAAATGGGACCACATATAACCTTCAGAAAGTCTTTTGAAGTTGAAAGCATATGGAGAAGATAGGAAGCTACTGAGAGTTTTAAGTAGGAATGTACAGACAGACAATCCTTTAAAAGTCAGTTCTACTTTTTAATTATTTAGTTATTACTTTCAATTGAAGAAATTGATTTATGTAACCTTCCTAAGAGCCAGAGCTGTAATTTCTTGCATGCTTACATTTTTACTGAGCTAATTCCTCAGGCTTCACAAAAGAATCTATGCACTGAAAACATAGATGCCTGATGACCCATAAGGCGAGAAAGAAACTGGCTAATCAATTAGTCAAATTGACATTGGCCTTCCCAATAGCATCCTGGCAGATTGTGCTTTCACTAAGCCAGACATAAACAGCATGGCAAGCTCAAAAATATAACCCATCTTGATGCCAAATATGGACCTTGAGGCTAATGATGCATGCCAAGTCATTCGTGTAACTACTGGCTGGCACATTTCTAATGAGACAGACAGTAAGTTGCTGTAAACCGAATGTGGTTTTGTGTTCAGTGGTTCAACTTTTTGCTGGCACCTAGAAAGCAGAAAAACCTCTGTGGTCATCTTTCACTGAACTTGGGATTTAGGGTTTTATCTAGATATTCACATAAAAATTTTGGCCCACTTGTTTACCATCCCAGTTTTAGTTTCTGGATTGATAGTATAACTTCCATAATGCCTCTAGCCATTTACTTTCAAGTGTACCCTCCCAGGTGTGGCTGCAGTTCATGATTTATCTGTCTGAGGTAGTTTTAAACTACCTAGCTCGGGTACTGATCACACTATTGCTTGAGTAGCTTGAATTCAGCATGAACTTTAATCCTTTAATCTCTCCAGCTCCTAACAGGAACCCGCTGCAGCTGCCTTGTGAGCAGTACCTGAGCTAGCTAAGTCAAAAACCACTTGAAAATGTCAAAATGTTTACGGTTACACCTACACCCCGGCAACTATGATGTAGATATTCCCAAAAAGAGTTTGGCACGTCAGGTAGGAGTAAAAGGTAGGATCAGCATGTGGAGTTTCTTTGTGAGTCATGTGATGAGAAAATATTTAGATGAGTATTTGTTATGTTGCAGTAGCTCCAGGATGGGCTTCCGTCATGCTGCACAAAACTGTAAATCACATCAGTCTCTTCCTCCAAAAGTTTTCAAATTTCAAAAGCCAAAATCACAGAGTACTATTTCTGGTGGGGTATGTGCACCTCTGGTGAAGGCACTCTGCCAACCTTTTGTAAGACACATAAATATATGCCAGGTGCTACACAAGTGTGGTGATCAGAGAGCTGCTTTTCTCAGTAAGTTGAGCACAGAAAGTTGGAGTATTAAGTTGTATGTTGGTCTCGTCACATTATTTCTCCAGAGGAGAAGAAAAGGCTCATCCGTCAGTTAGACTGCAGACAGAAATTCCTGTGCCTTTGCCGATTTCTCTCCTGACGAGGGAATAAATTGTTCTCTTAATTCAAAGCCTTCAGACCCCTGAGAAGCATGGAGAATATGTTGGCTTCATTCTGGGATAACAGTGCAGGGATAACAGTAGTAATTGTTAAGGCAACATATTTCTGGCTCTCCATTCCTCTGATAGGGGTCATGAAGAAATGGTTGCCACCTGGAAAAAACCCAGTGAGAGGATTTCCAAGTAGTCATGAGATGCTTCAGTAGTACATGCTGCTGGATCCCAGCCACCACTACTGAGATATTACAGACTGATGGCTGGGTCACGGTAGCAAACTGTAGTACATAAAACACTGGGCTAGTGAGACAGAAAACGCAGGAGAAAAAATATTGGCATATTGCTTAGTGAATGAAAGAATTTTAATGCTCCCTTTGAAAACTACTGTTTGTTCTTTCAGATCCAGCGAATTCAGCTCCATCTATTCTAGATGGGTTTGACCACTGTAAAGCCATGGCAGGACAGCAAGTGGAGCTGCCTTGCAAAGCATCAGGGCACCCCACACCAAAGTATCGTTGGCTGAAGGACAATGTTCCCTGGGAGCCTGACAGCAGGTTTCGGCAGACAGTTACAGGTCTGCTGATTGAGAACACGCGTCCCTCGGACTCAGGCAACTACGTCTGCGAGGTGTGGAACAACTATGGGACTGCTGAGATGATAGGGCGACTGCATGTAAAACGTAAGTCCTGGACAGAGTTAAGCTCTCGGGCCGCTTCTTGCCTGCTTGTTTGCATCAGGGAAGATGTTGTCCTATCTTGCTGTACATTCTGTTTTGTTACTTAACCTTAGCAATGCTCAAACTTCTCAAAGTTGTGGAATAATAGAAAGTAGGCTCTGTGGAGATGAGTTCGTTGGACAATTGAGCGATCAGAAGTGCAAATAGATGCAATTTATAATGTAGCTCTATAATTTATCACATGGAGGATATGTAATTTAGAAGCTTGAATTGGATGCTTAAAAAGAAATTGCGAATGTTCTCATGAATAAAGCTGCCAAACTCTCATTGCCATGACTCATGCTGTTCAGTAATATTGAATACTCATACCTCCCCTCGGTTGAGTATTCATGTGTGAATATTCTGAATGTTTCACAAATTCTACAAAGATAATTATTACTCAGAAGCACTGCACTGGAAAAGTGTTATTCCTCTATTGTTAAAAAAAAATTATTTCCTGGAATAGGCATAATGCTTTGTGAACTAACATTTCCACCTATACAGCATGACTAGCAAACTGCAAAGGGAGAAGTTTGTGAACAGTTCAGGTCATAAAAATGTCTTCACAAATAATTACACATAATGTATTTGGGCAAAATATAGCCGAGATCAAAGGTCAGTAATTTGTGAATATAACAGAAGAGCTTTGCTTCTAAATGTATTCATAAAAATTAGTCGAATTCAGTCTGTGTTGTATGATACAAAATCAAAACTTCCAGAGACATGATATAACGGTATCGCTAGTGACACCAAAAGTATGCCCAGTGCCTAGTGATACATTCTACTTATGGACTTGGTGGTCAAACAGCCAGCAGGTATCTTCTGGATCAGGTTAGCAGGAAGAAATAGCTGGGCGAAGGAGTTTTAACCTCCTCTGCAATGGAGGATGCGGTTCATTTTCTTGCATCATCATGGCTCTGAGATGTTGCTGATGCACTTGAGTGTGTCTGTTTTAATGATTCATAGATGGTTTTGAGCCTTTGTGGTCTTTTGTATAGGAAACATGCAGATGTTCAATGGCTTGTAACATGCATATGAGCACAGATTAACCGTTGCTCTGGACCGTTGTAGAGGAAAAGTCTGTTACACACGTGTGTGATCCAGAATGACTGAGGCCACTGACCTGTGTGGTTTTGTTCAGGCTTCTGTTCCCAATGGGCCACTAAAGATTTATTCCATAAGCATGTTATAAAAGGTTCTGTAAAATTAATGAGTTAGCTGAGGAAATTTTTGTGTATGTGTGAAATTTGTGTGCATGTGCATGTATGCAAGCTGGTAAAAAAAATAAATAGTTTGGTATGTGTTTAGTATCAGAGATTACATTGCTGTTGATAGTAGTTCCTCATCTTTCTTAGGAAGTCAAATCAAAATATACAAAGCATGAGATAAGATCTGCATTCACTAATGCCGGTAACTGCTAGGTGGCAGGATAAAGATTGTTATCCTTGCATTTACATTTATGACTTTTTTCCGTGATGTTCATCCACTTTTTTTGTTTTTTTACAATATAAAACTTGCATTACCTATATCCTACTGTTTTTAAGGCTGATTTTCAACTACTGTAGTGTTCCCATGTTGACGCAGAAAATTAGTGAGCCTACACATAGAAACACATGTGGACAGATCCTGCAGATGTCTATGCATGCACCTATGTTAACATTCCAATATGGATCTTCCACTCTTACAAGCTAATCTCCTGGTTATTGACATTTACTGCACTTGTTCACATCAGGGAGTGGTTTTGAAATATGTGAACTGGGTTGCTTTTGCAGAAAACTAAACCAGAAGATGAGCTTCAGGAATGCACCTAATTCATCAGTTCAAATGTCCACACTGTTCTAATCTGAAGTAACATCCTACTCTCCCAAAACATGTGTAGTGCCCTTGCTAGGCCCTCAGCACCAACAGCGTTACTCAGTAGGTCTGCTCCTACTGTTCATTTAGTCATGACCTAGAGGATTATATCACATGTTAAGTAGATTATCCCTATAGATCTACATTTTGTGTCATGGATGTTCGTGGCCGGAATGCTTGTTTAGAGCAAACACAGTCATCTGGTTTATGTTTTGGTTTTTTTTTTTCAGAAGGGTATGATTGTCATTTTTATTGTTCTCCTTTATTGATAATTAATTTTTTATTAGAACATAAATGCACATACATGCTTAATATTTTCTATGTCCTTTTCCCTCTTTCTTATTTTGATTTAAATCTTCAGAACCACTAAAAGCCACGATTAGCCCACGGAAAGTAAAAAGCAGTGTTGGTAGTCAAGTGTCCTTGTCCTGTAGTGTGACAGGAACTGAGGACCAGGAACTCTCCTGGTATCGTAATGGTGAAATCATCAACCCTGGTAACAATGTCCGGATCACTGGCGTCAACCGAGAGAACCTTATTATGGATGGCATGGCCAAGAGTGATGGTGGAGCTTACCAGTGCTTTGTGCGCAAGGACAAGATGTCTGCTCAAGACTATGTCCAGGTGGTACTAGAAGGTCAGTCACTACCTGTTTAGAGATTCTGGTCCCTGTAATATATATGTCATCTTTGATGTCATTGTTGTAAAGTGAGGGATAGTGGACCCTATACAGAAAACTTTGTTCATGAACTGTCAGTGGGGTTTATTCTGCCCCACTCTGAGCAAAAACTAATGGAATGAAAAAAATTGATTTGAAAACAAAAAATCCCTCCTGAGCAGTCCTTCCAGTCTCTTTTTTTTTTTTTTTTTGGAGGTGGGTGAAGGTGGCGATGCTGATTTTTGACATTAGCTTTCAGCAGCACATGAGAGGAAAGGTCTCTATTCAGCTCCAAACATCTCCTTTTGGGCATAGCTTTTCCAGTTGGGTGTATGGGCTGAAGACTTGGATATCATCTTAACTAGCTGACAATGTTCCACATTATAATCTAGTAAGGAAAGTAATTAATTTGTACAGAGCCAGCTCACTAATGAGGCTATAGTGCAGTCATGGTATGGACACTATTTTTAGAGTCTTTATAGAAAAAGGAAGAGGTTACGTGCCTGGGCTGAGTTACCTCAGCAACCATCTCCCGTGACTAAGAAAGCCTAAAGAGCATATTGATAATCTATCATGATGTCGAGAGAGTACAGGTTATCAGAGCACAACAGCAGGAAATATTTCAAAGACACTCAGGTCTCACTGGGAAAATAATGTCTGCTTTCATCTCCAAAAAAGCCTGTCACTTGAATTAAAAAAAAGAGGAGGGTGGGTGGCAGAGGTACACAATGTGCACACTTAGATTTATTGGTCTTGTGTCAACTTTCTTTCAGGATTAAAAAAAGCTCTTTTTTCTTTTTCTGTTGTTTTCTTTTATGAGGGATGACTGTACCTAGCACACAGCATAGGAAAGGAAGAGAGTCACAGATGAAAATAAATAAATAAATTAGGACTCTGTCACACAACCAATGGGGCAGAAACCAAAGGGTGAGGGGGGAAGAGTGGAAAGCTACGAAATAAAATCAAATCAAACGCCCCTCCAGGGGTAGTGAGGTCTTCCAGCAGCCTGAGAGTGGTGGTGCCTTATGTTTTTGACTATGGGGCAAGCAAGGGAATTTTGCAGCCCTGTTTTTAATTCTGCTGTGACTCAACATGTTTTGTGGGAAGTCTTGCTTACGTCATGCCAGTTCTCTCAGTTTCCTGGGTGAGGTTGCACTGAAATCGCAATGTAATAATTGTGATTTCCAGGGGAGTCATCATGGTTCAAGCCTCCCCAACATATGGGTAACACATAGCAGAGTGTACACGAAGAGACGGCATATAATGTGCACAAACGAAAGTGCATCATACAGATCATGAGCCTTGTCAGTCCTGTCCTGACACCCTCTGTCCTGTGCAGCATTGAAAGGAGTTGCCCTTAAAGGGCTTCGTGTACAAGATGAGTCTTCAA
Source organism: Steatornis caripensis (assembly GCA_013398225.1). Classification (NCBI taxonomy): domain Eukaryota; kingdom Metazoa; phylum Chordata; class Aves; order Caprimulgiformes; family Steatornithidae; genus Steatornis; species Steatornis caripensis. The sequence goes on from VZSC01005636.1 coordinate 58,422, forward strand.
GTGTCTTTGACCCCTCTCTAGGTAACGAGGTGCCTTTTCCTTCTGTTTCTTGCCAGCACTAATACAGTAGGAACACTGAAGTTAGGTAGCTTACTTGCCACTTGACTTTAAAACCAGACAGTAGCCTACAGCACTGTTGTCCAAACTTCAGACTGGATTGCTTCCTATGTAACGCATACTGGTCTTGGTGTGTGGCCTTTTGATCCCAATTATGCTGAAATTCCTTCTAGATACAGCTTTGAAAGTATGGTTTTCAAAGGAGAACAAACATGCATTACTTGATCTCAGAAAGAATCTTCCTAATAGCGGAGTGTCTGCACTCTTACATGTTACTCCTGCTGAACTCTCTGGATAGGTCGTTATTTAATCCTGCTCCCTACTTACAATCTCAAATTTTCTGTTTCCATCCATTCTCTTTATTCACTTTCCTGGTAGAGGCTGCATAAATTGTGACACAGACCACAAGAGAAAGCATTCAAATGCTCTCATTTCAGAGGAATATTTATCTGTAGCATAAAATGACCACAGAAAGAAACTGGCACCACTGATGTTACTGGCAATCTGTATTCAGAAAAGCTTAATTTAATACTTTTCTAAATGGGGTATTGTGGGTCAGGACTAAACTGCATTGGCACAGCTGTGTGAAATTAGCCTGTGCAAGTCATGCCTAGCTCTTGCCAACAGGATTCATCCTTAGCTTTCCAAGGAACTGAAATCTACCAGGAGAAGAAAAATTCCAAATGTCTTGGGGTTTTGCTGTATGTCTTTTGTGATGGACTGTGTATGGTTTTAACGATTTTCCGCAAGAACCTGGCAGTTTGTGTAGCTGTGCAGAGCCCTGGTCCATCTATTCAAGTGCTTTCCTTCAGTAGAGTCAGTACGAGGTTTCTCAGCTGATGAAAAAGAAACCTGCAGCAAGCAAAGGATCATTTAAGTACTCTACTACCAAATTTTTTTTTCCCTCTCTTAGTAATTAGAGATATGTCCTGGAACAGAGTTGTTTGCATCGCTTCTAAAACAGATATTGGCTCATGTGATAGGCTCCAGGATAGAGGGAAGAAGTTTTACACCATGTAAGTACCATTCTCCTGCTTTTCTTTCCCATGGCAGATGGAACTCCCAAAATAATTTCTGCCTTCAGTGAGAAAGTGGTGAGTCCGGGAGAGCCAGTCTCCCTTATGTGCAATGTGAAGGGGACTCCTCTGCCTACAATCACCTGGACACTGGATGAAGATCCCATTGTGAAGGATGGCAGTCATCGTATCAGCCAGATTATCACCTCTGAAGGCAATGTGGTCAGTTACCTGAATGTCTCAAATACTCAGGTCCGAGATGGTGGAGTTTATCGCTGTACTGCCAACAACTCTGCTGGAGTCGTCCTGTACCAGGCTCGAATAAACGTAAGAGGTGCTTGTCAAATCAGCTCCTCAAAAAAACACACATAACTCATTGTAGTGGAGAAGAAGATTGTTGCATGTGATGAAATGAGTCTTGGAATGCCAAAACCAACTTACTGGTTTTCCTCTCCTTTTCTCCCCCCTCTCTTTTCCCACCCTGCCTCTCCAGCCCCATCTAGAAAGTGTATGGTATAGTTAAATTTTGGAAGAACCCTTTGGCTTGTGTTCTATAGTCTATTCTTCCTATAGTCATCTCTATTAGGTCACATGTTCTTTACCTTAGTCCTGCTGTGCATGGTTTTTTTCTATTCCTTTTCTTCTTTACTTGTCCGACATTCATTGTAGTTAATCATGTATACAGTACTTTAGCTTGCGTTTCTAGCTCTACCATGGCATAATACCCATTCTCATGGTATTATACTTTATATATATTAAAAAAAAAAGTTAAGTTTGTCAGTGTTCTCATGTATAACAGGGTTCTAGTTTTGTATCAGTTTTAGTATTTCACATTAATTAAATCATCCTCAGCCTTTTAATTTGTAATGCAGAAAAGATTTTATCAGGCAAGTGTTGGATAATGCAAACACATATCCCCACATAATTAGTATGCATGCTGCAGGGTGAGGAAAAACTAGAGCATACAAAGATTAGGGAAACTGTTTAAGTAGCTCTTAAAAGCAAAAACTGTCAAATGCTAAGAAGTGTGCGAGCTGCATCTGTAAACGTTGTTAACATTTGTATATTCAGAAAAATTATACGCATGTTTCCTCAAGCAAATGTGCCTTTAAATTGTTTTCAAGAGTTTCTTTTTACCTTTCTAGGGCCAGCAAGCATTCGCCCAATGAAGAACATCACAGCAATAGCTGGACGGGACACCTACATCCACTGCCGTGTGATTGGCTACCCGTATTACTCTATCAAGTGGTACAAGAACTCTAACCTGCTACCGTTTAACCATCGCCAAGTGGCGTTTGAGAACAACGGGACACTAAAGCTTTCAGATGTACAGAAGGAAGTAGACGAAGGAGAATACACATGCAATGTCCTCGTTCAACCCCAGCTGTCCACCAGCCAGAGTGTGCATGTGACAGTAAAAGGTGAGCTTGACTTGGAAAATTAGAGCCAAGCTAATGTCTGTGTCTTTTATAGAAACACAGAGTTGCACACTGTGCTGGCAGTTAGATAATGAGTACTTAAAAAGGTTAATCCAGATTTGTGTTTATTTTTAATGATGACATAGATGCTATTCAGTCACTATGTCTTGTTCTCTCTTGACTTTTAACATCCTTCATTCAACTAGCAAAGTACTGTTTTCTAAGTGGAAGCCTCGCCGAAGCAAGCTTTCTATGCGCAGTTTTCACAACAACTAAGGCAGTAGATTAATATTTTGTCACGTGAGTTTCACCAATGACTGTTTCTCTGCTGGGTGACAAAGTCCACATTTTCATTAGCCAGTGACTTGCCAGTTTTTAAAAATAAGATGAGAATTTTAATGTATGTGTTTCTTCCAGTAAGCAGAGACAGGAACTAAAAAGCACTAACCTTGCTTTCCTCTTAAGTGTGCTTTTCTGAGTGTTCTTAACGCTTAGAAAGGCAGCGCTGTAAATAAATGTGACTTGAAATTCTAATAGGATGCTAAAAAATACTTAATTAGTCCCAAACAAGTATGTTCAGATGGACCTGAAAGACTTCAGCAATAGATGAGAATAGAAATTCTTTTTTAGCATTGTGTTCTGACTATTCTGATTTTAGCAATGTTCAAACCCATTCATAAGGACACAAAAGACAGAAAACTTGATTGCAGTAGCACCTGGTTTCGAGCAATGGGGCCGCTAAATAGTGCCCTTGATGTGAACCTGTAGGAAGAATTGAGGTGTAATTTCACTGTTCCTGAAGTTCTTAGAAACCTTTCCTGGGCTTTTTTGGGAGGGAGAGGAAAGAAAGGAAGGTTGATTTCTATATCTGTTATCAGATAAGATACAGAGGAGGGCACCAAGGTTGAATGACTTTTTTATAGACATCTGGTCTTTTAACTCCTTTCTGTTCTGTTTGTTTAGACCTTTCTTGTTTTCAGACTGGAGTGATGTAATTGCTAATTATTTCAAGAGGTTAGGGAATTAGCTTTAAGCCTTAGCAATTTACACTCTGAAAGGCATCACATGTCGTACACCTGAGACCATCGGGGCACTGGTCACACGTTGCGGGATAAAAAGCTAATTTCACTATTTCTTTTCATGTATGTGGTACGTTTCTCGACATTACAGTAATATCTCAGATCTGTTGATGAAGTGTAGGAACTAATAGTTCATCATAGTAAATCTGATGGGCAGTGCTGCCTCTTAAATGATATCGTTCTTCAAATGACTATTAAAATGAATGTAGCCAGACAAAAAAAAAAAAATCCAGTAGTCTATCCTTACAGCTTGGGCATTTAGATCATGCTAGCTGGTACCTCAAGCGCAATACTGTTTTTTCTTCCATTAGGTCACAATTTCAAACGTGGCAATTCCTGCCCCAGAAAGCAGATTGCCAGCTCTATCAAAGTCGATTGAACTGTAGCTTTTATCAATTATTTGATTTCCTTGAACGTATTCTACTCTATTTCTGGATATTCAGCTGCCTGAATATCCAGAAATCCAGAAATAGGCTGGTCAGAAATCTCAGTGACTGCATGTACTCTGAATAACTTGCATAAACATGTGGCACATTTGAAGATTGCTGAGTTGCCCTGCACCTACGATACAGCCTCATCCTGCATGTCCTTCGTATGGCAGATGCATCAGAGCAGTGCAAGTTGCAGTGTGAAAAGGGATTCTTGGCACACGCAAAGCAGACGTGTGTCAGTGTGGCTCACACCTATTGGTCTGGAGTTGCCTAAGGTGGCTGCAAAGTGTCCTAGCTAATTCAACATGACCTGGCCTTGACAAGACATTATTGTTTAAAAAAAAGTTAATGTCCTGTCCTCATATGCTGAGCCCAAAATGTCAAAGGTGAGCTTTGTGTGTCAGACCGGACAACGCTTGAGGTTCTGCTTTTGTAGCTGGAGGTCAGCATTGCCACAGTGGCTTTATAGGTGGCTATGTATCGTTTTCTTCTGTACCTACATAGTGATTCTACTTGACATATTAGCAGAGAGTTAGAAGTGGCCTGTTGCTTAAAAATATTAATGTTTTTGCTGTCTTTTAATTTTATAGATTCCAAAGTTAATGTGATGAGTTTTCAGGCATTTATGTTTGATTCTGAGAAATACAAAATACGTCCCAGCTTGCATGCTAGAGGTTTAAAGTACTCTGAAATATGACATTTTAAGGGGGGGTGAACATCAGTGACCAGGTCTCCTTATTTTGTAGTTCAGCTTCTCATACCATCAGTATACTTATTTATTCTCCAGGAAAACAGAGAGAGAAATATTGCCTGTCTTCAACATTATGGGTCCTTTGGTTTGTTCTCATTTCTGCTACAAGCTACGTGGGTGACCTCAAACCAGTCATCTGAAGGGTGATAGATGATACTCGATGAGCTATTACTTGTTTTATTTCCTTCATGTTCTGTTCCAAACACGTAATTATCAATTTCCTCATGAGTTTTTCTGAGATGAAAATCTCCGTGATACCAAAGTGTTTCAGAAACAATGCATTCACTATCAAAACCCACCTGGATGATCAGGAGCGCTTTGACAAATTACAGTTGAGGCACAGACTGAATTTAAAAGTATCCACAAATTTTTCTATGTTCAATTTCAGAAGCCTACAGCTTGATTTTTCCAGTTCACCTGCTGTTATATAGCATTTATATGTTCAAAGCTCTGCCCCCATTGAGATGAAGTTGCTTCTAAGAGTTATTGTTCCTTCTTCAGATCAATGGCATCACCCAGTTCAGCAATCCCCGAGGAAAGACAGATTTAAGTAATTTAATTAGCATTATCTGAGAGATCTGTTGCAAAGGTGAATATAGAATTTGGTTCTACAGGACAGAATTTATCTGCATTATGCATACAACTGGCCTTTCTTGTTTACAGTCCTCTGCCACATTTACTACCCACTTTCCAAACTCTCTGGTACATGAAGCATACTCATTCTGTTTTGAATGAGGACTTGCTAAAAGCAACATCCAAACAAACATATGCAACAGCATGGGCATGTAATTAAATACCAGAGGGCTGCCATTCTATAGAGTATTTTGAGATTTACAAACATCCAAATGAAAGCAAAATCTTGAGGACATTCTTTGGAAATCAGTTAAAGATCTCAGATAAGAGAACAGAAAGTTTCTTCACAATAACTTCAAAGTTAAATCCTGGCTGTCGGAGAACCTGAGTGGGGCTTATCAAGCCTTGCTGTGCAGCCTCCCACCTGGCAGGTTGTCAGGAAGCCAGAAGCCTGGGAGCTGCGCACTTAAGTGCTGTTCGACCTTAGGCCAGCTACTTCTTTGCATTTCTGATCAGAAGATTCAATTAGACACCACATGAAATCAGTTATCCCATTTTTTAGGAATAACTGGTGCCCTTGTCTGCATAGCCACCTACCCCAGAGGTCTGCAGACTTCAAATAACTCTGGCCCACAGAGATGTGGCATGCATGTGGCATCCCCCACCATCCCTTGCCTGTCCCTTGTTTCTGCCCCAAAATCTGGATCTTGGAAGCTAGCAGTCCCATGAGCTGGCTGCTGGGAGCTGAGTGGATAAGCTGGCAGGAAAACACGTAGGTTTCTGCTTGGCAAACGTAGCTCAACTGGAACTGTGCCCGAGTCCTAACAGGGCTTTTTGGAAATCAAGCCATCTTGGCATTATTTTTTTATATTTAGACAAATGAATTGGCCAGTTCTGAGTTCTGACAGAAAGCCATGAAAACTACCCACCCTGTAACGCATACCTGACCGGTGGGAGACTATGACTGTACTTCCATACTTAATTTGTGGTATTTTATACTTGTCAACCGTTTGCCTTTGCAACTGTAATAATACCCTTTCAACATGTTTTGCTTTGGCCTGTATTAAATGCAATTTTCTTTTTAGCTTTTTTACAAACTAAACTGAAATCCCTTTGCTTGCCCTCCTGCAAAGTGGAAACAGTAGTTACTGACATCCTCAGAAGTATTCGCTGAGATTAGCCTTGCTAAGGATATGGCACAGGTCCTTGCCAAGAACAGAATTATTCTTAGCAGCACTAGTTTCTTACTCTGCATTTGGCCCAGCGCTAGTGATTTTCCAGTGGAGTTCACATACGTCTGCCAATGGCAGAGGACTATTGAAGCGAAGGCATCCTAAGGAGAAGAATATTCTCTAGAAGATGTAGGGGTTTGTGTTCATTCCTACTAGGTGTGACCTGTCCTTAGTCATCTCCAGCTCATCCTTGCCCAAGTCTTCTACTCTGGGTTCCAAAATCAGTCTGTCCTCCACATCCTTCCCATCTCAGTCCTCATTTCCTCGGTGCCTTGTTCTCATTACCCAAAACTAGTCTTCCCCTTCGGTGCTCCTAACCTTTTTCTCAGCTTCCAGTAACAGTCCTGTCTTTCTGCCAGTCTTCACTTTCTCCATCTCCACGGGGTTTCGGTCTGCCTGCCCTGCACGTGGGTCTTCGTCACTGTCATAGAATCATAGAATCATAGAATGGTAGGGGTTGGAAGGGACCTCTAGAGATCATCTAGTCCAACCCCCCTGCTAAAGCAGGTTAGCCTAGAGCAGGTTGCACAGGAATGCATCCAGGCGGGTTTTGAATATCTCCAGAGAAGGAGACTCCACAACCTCNGTCCCACTCTCACATCCCCAGACAGGTTCCTAACTCCACTTTGTCAGGCCCATCACCTGTACAATCCCACCGCAAGCCTGTTTCCAACTTCTGACTTCCCCTCACTGCCACTAAATCCAATTCTATAATTCCTTTTCGTTATCCTGGACACTGCTTTGAGCTTCTACTCCATCACATGCTGCTGCTGCTATCTGCATGCCCAGCAGTGCAGGCTGGTTCCCCACTCTGGTGCCTTGGCCCCACATCTCCTTTCTTTCTCTCTGCATCGGAATAACTTTTTTCATGGTTCCTGGGCCCAGCACAGGCATCTGTATGAACACTAGAGAGACAAATCTGTCTACTTTTATTCCTGACACCTCACCAGACTGCACCTGCCCCACGTGGCTGGAACGGACTCAGCCGCTGAAGAAACTGCTAGGATGTGTTCAGTGTTGCTCAAACCCTGGGAACTCTTAGCTGTTAGTCACTGGAAAATGTCTTCTTGGGATGGGATAACTGTGAAGTTTTTATCTATTTATTTACTTGTTTTTGCTCAGACTGCAAATTTGGGCACCCTTGTGATGACTTTTCATAGGGACAGCAAGAATATCTGATGTTAGCGCCATCATCTGCTGAACTTGCAATCCGTGCTGCGAACCATGGGGCAGGTGGAACTTCTCAGATTCTCACAGTATCTTTTTTTTTTTTCCTTTTATGGTAGGGTCAATATATACTGCGTCCCTATTTTTCCACCATCCTGCCTTATTCTTGGTAATGGCCAAACAGTCGTAGCTGAAACTTTGCAGCTGAAATGACTGAGCCTGAGGCAGACACCTGGCCTGGAAAAACACTATCCAAACAAAAGTCAAACTGCAAGCAAAGGAAAACAGTCTTATAATGAGAAGTGTTGGCAAAAAAATAAAGAGGTTGTATCACCAACCCCATTTGTAAGTTTCGTATTTCCATTGAAAAACAACTCTTTATGTGGCAAATGGTAAAATAGTAATAGCAGCACCTCTTCTATAGCATTTTAGTAGATCTCAAAGCATTTTAAAAACAGAAGTGAGTCATCATCTCCATTTTTTTATTATGTAATCTATAGTAATAGTTTTCTCAGCTACAGTAAAAGCCATCAGTTGTAAGTGATGATTTTCTTTTTATCAGTCTCATGGGACACATTTCTCATGTAAACAGGCTGCTGCTATTCACACATCTTTGACAGAAATTAATTGAAAAAGAAGCCCCTGAGAGGGAAGGGTGCAGCATCATTTAAAAAAAAAAAAAGTGCGATGTTCAAGAGGACTCTTTCTGATCTCGTAGAGCTTATATATCTCATTGATTTAGAAGGTTTCTCATTGCCTTATGCCAAAGCCATAGCACTGCACCTGTTGTGAACCGTATAAAAGAATTGTACCAGCCTGTTTCTTTTTAGAAAACAAGTAAATCAAACAGAGACTGTTTCTAAATAACTTCATGTTGCAATTGTTTGAATAGTTTCTCCTCAATTTTCCTGGGAAGGATCTAGCTTTTTCTAATATATAAAATATTATTGATGGATGTTCATTGCAGATCAGTTCAGGGAGGGCTGGTGTAGATTGTGAAAAATATGCAGGTGCAAAAGGCAAAAAACATCAGTGGAAATATTTCAAGGGTTCTTGGGTCCATGGAGCATGCTGTCATCAACCAATCTGCTAATCTGTTTATGCTTCAGTCCGTGGCATGGATTATGGCAAGTGCGAATTCAGTTCCATGCATGTATCTAAGACATAACTTCTTATCTGTCCTACTCACTGAACCTGGCCAATAATTTGAGTCAGAAAAAACTTCTGGCCTTGATGTCCTTCAGATACTTCTTTCATTATAACACTTTCTGCCTTTCTTTCACTCTCCCATGCAATATCTTTTTGGATCCCTCCAACCTTGTTGCAACTTCTTCAGCTTTCTCAGCGTGACTGAAGTTGTAATATGGAGTCATGCAAGGGCAATGTGGTGAGAATGGATGAGAATGTCCAGTTGTGCCAAAGATCCTGCAAAAATCCACTTAAAAGTCATTCTCAGGTCACATAATGGGCATGACGACTTCTTATGGGGAGCAAGCAGTGGCAGCAGTCTTGTCACCGAACAGGACGAAAGAAACTTATCCAACACCAATTTGATATGAATAAGCAGACACTTCTTTATTCAGTGCTGAATGACGCGCCACGCCCTGTTCGCCGCGCTCCTGGTCGCTAGCGCTCCCTNAAAATCCACTTAAAAGTCATTCTCAGGTCACATAATGGGCATGAGGACTTCTTATGGGGAGCAAGCAGTGGCAGCAGTCTTGTCACCGAACAGGACGAAAGAAACTTATCCAACACCAATTTGATATGAATAAGCAGACACTTCTTTATTCAGTGCGCTGGGAACACAGGGATCGCTCCTCCAACGTGTTCGCCTAGCAACAAAAATTATTCGGTTTCTATACCTTTCAAATCCATTGTTAGATTTTACCTTTACGTTGATTGGTTATGCGATTAGCCATTTGCATTTAAAGGTACACTATTCCTAAAATTTACTGGGCATGCTCCGTGAGTAAGGGTCTTCATAATGAGTAAGGGTACTACTTCTAGTAGGTGTACCTTTTACTATTAAAATGAGATTGTAATGAGCTAAACTTTTGTGAGGAACATAGTTTCCTGAGCCTTTTCACCAGCTTGGCTTTCAAGGCTGGCTATGGGCCAAGCTGTCCAGTAACTCATCCTCTAAACAAAGCTTTAGGCTTGCTCCTCAGTAAATGATTAAGCTAACTTAATTAAAAGTTAGGTTAACAATCTATTCAACTTCTACAGTCCCAAATCAGAATGTACTGTTACAATTAACACTCCTAATATTCCTAAACATTATATTCCACAATTTTTAACAATTTACTACTTTTTTCTATCTTTAAATTACAACCATTTCCCCCATATGATTAAATCTTGATTATTTTTGCAACAGTCTGATTGAAGGGAATGTGCATTTTGGTAGTGGTATCTCCCACGTGAGAACTCCAGCATCTAATCCGTAGAAGTATCTGAAGAAAAGACTGAAACAGTCTGGAATTCAGTGTGTGAGGCTTGACAGGTCTGTGTAAATTTTTTACCATTCAACATACAACAACTTAAGGTTAGCCTTGCATTAAAATAGCTGACATATTCCTTAAAAGCTCGCAGGTGTCATGTGGATGCTGCAGTTGTCTTATTTTGTAGGAGTACGCTTCTAACATACTATACTCCTAATGACTTCACCTCTGACACTGCAGAAAATGGTCACCCAAAAACGTGTCTTAAAGTTGTTTCATTTGTATCCTAGTCTACATCATGAGGAATCAGTGTGTACAAATATAAAACTTTTCACTTAAATCTAAAATAAAACTCGGTGGTGTTGTGCACAGTCTTATAGCTTTCAAACACAATTTAAGTTGGTGTATGGATGTGTTTGTTTACGAATTATGTAAACAAGAAATTAGAGTTAATACTTGAATAAAAGCCTCAGCTAAGGAGTTCAAGAGTATCTGTATATTATGCTTGGGTTTATCAAAGGCTAGCACTCCTCTCTCTTTTACAATGCAGCTTTATTTACTTTGGTTTTGAAGAAGGCACGTTCTTGCTCTTTTTTGTAGGTATTTTGTCAATTATTTGAAATACTTTTTTATATGTTTGTTAAAATTACTCTCAAAATCTTAAGCGCTTTACTGCATCAAGTTAGTGTGAGCTATTAGCAGCGTGTTTCTGTAAGTACATATAGTAAGTACATATAGAAAGTAAGACTGTGTGTGCACATGCTGGTGCATGTCTGGAGTATGCTGGCTTAATTTCAGATCAATGCGTATAATACGTAACATGCAAAAACAAGACAGTATCAACCCTGTGGAAACAGAAGGGTGATGTAAAATCAGCTGCTTATGTACAGTCCTGGGATAAAGGTGAATAGGAAGCTAGTGTGAAATCAGTCGAAGTACTCATGGGAATGATTTTCAGAGCCAGAGATCATTCTGTTAAAGTCCTCTCTCATGTAAATCCGGAACTTCTGGCTCTAGTGTTTTAGTTGGTTTCAACTTTTCACAGTGTTACCTGAGGACAAAGATCACTTTAGATCACGTAGGGGCTAAACAAGGGCAATAGCTCTGGACTAGGTTCCAAAAGCATAGTAAAAATAACTAGTAAGTGCTTCTGGATACCTAGCATACAAGGGAGGCTTTTTATTAGGCAGCACTTTAACAATAAAGGTAACTGCTTGTGGTGTTAATATATTCTTGCAGCTGCTATCTTATCTTCCAATCAAGAAGGTTTTCTCTTTCAAAAAATAAACAGCAAATGCATCCTCTTGGGCAGGGAACTGAACTTCCCACCATCCTAAGTTTGCAGGATGCTTCAAATGGTAACGGCATGCAGTTTTCCCCTCACAATGGAGGCTGAAAGGAGGCTATTCGATAGAGAGATGAGACATGACATAAAAGCACTCTTGGTTTCTACACACCATTTTACATCCTCTCTTGGAGGAACTCTCAGAGCAGCATCAGGGAGCCTGCGAGCTACCAGTGTTGCATTGCAGGAGAGGGGAGAGGAGACTAAGGTGAAGGCTGAAGTTTCTCTCATAATCTCCCCTGGGAAATAGGCACCACAGCATTTGCTCTGCCACGCTCAGTGATGGTTCCTGATAAAATACCACAGCTTGTTGTGGTAAGATTTTGAAGGTATTACAGGTATATGAAGGTATACAGGGTTAATTTTTGTACTAATGGACCCACAAGTAGAGGGAAATGTTATGCAATAGCAGAGGCATTACAGGCATTTGTTTTGTTCTTTTTTTCCCCCAATGCATGCACTTTAAAAGGCCAAAGAACATAAAGGTATCCCTCTTTTCAAGATGGGACACATTAGCACACAATGAGGGAGCAGGGTAGGAGGCTCAGCTCAGTAAATGCCATTAACAGATAGTTCGATGAATGATATGCCCTACTGATAAAGCTCAAGAAGCAGAAAAGAGAAAGAAGCATAAAAATGCAGTGCTTCAGTAAGTCTGTATGATTGCTCAGAACAGCACCCACAAGGGATGATGCTGTTTAGGAGAAACAATGAATGTCTGAGAAAACTTACAAATGACTAGACTGTGACCAGGATTTATGCAGAGACTAAGCAGTTTCGGTTTTTGCACTCCCAGTGCATGAAATCTAGGGTCACAGGCCTGCCTTAGAGGCTATGTAGTTTGGTGGTTACTACTTTCCATCAGCCAATGGACCTGCGTTGTGAGTATTCATTGCCAAAGGTATTTTATAGTGTGGGCACAGCTCATGCAACAGTGCTGTTTCACAAAAATCCATTAGGGAACTGTTTCTAATGATAAAACAGAGGATGACTTTCATTTTACTATGCAGAGCCACAGGAGATGAACACCATGTTCACAAGGCTGCTGCGGGAGCTATCTGCAGGATACTCTGTTTTAGTGGATAATCTCAGCAGCTTCTTCCAGTATAAATCCCAGGGAATGGAGGGCAGGAAATTAAGGATGTTCCTCTGCTTACGGAGAGCAGCACGGAAGCCCTCCTTGCCCTCCTTTACAGTAATCTCCCAGAGGTATAGAAGACCTTGCTAGGGCACAAAAACATAATTTGAATCTTCCTGCATTAGCACTAATGAGGCTGGCCCATGCTCATGTTCTTAAACAGACACTTAATTCAAGCACTCATCAATAAAGCGCTCCCAAGACATTGCGCTTCATTGCATGAAGCAGAGATTTTCACTCTTTTGCCCATTGCAGGCAGAGGAAGAAACACGCCTTCCATGAACACAAGCACAAATACACGTACAGCCCTCTCGCTATATAGTTAACATGTAACAACCTGTATATAAAATAGCATAATTTAGTAAAAAAAAATCAAATACAAGCTCTGAAGTATGGTCAAAGTAAAGCTGCTTATAGGGGAGGAAAACACTTCAACACACTCTGAAGTATTTTAAACACATTTTAAATACATCTGTCATACTGTAACTTTTCTCTCTCAGAGTTAAAGTAGTATACATTCCTCTCATTTTTTTAGTGCTGTTTGGCAATGATACAGCTTTAGTTTACAAAAAAAATAGCCCACATGCTGGTTAATCAAGCTTGGTATTTTCTTCTGTCAGGGACATATGTCAACTTTTTACTGCAGAGATAGATGTAGAGATAGATGTCAACTTTTGTATTTCAGAAGTTATTTGTCTGAGTTCAGATATGCTTTATTCTATGCTTTTAACAAGTGATTTTTGTGATTGTTTCCTTCTTCAAACCAGCAGTAAGAAAATTTATCTGCCTTCTTAGGTCACCAGGAACTGCTTTTGTCAGCCCAAACTGGTAAATGCTGTAGCTGAAAAACATTCTTCAATACTTTAAAGTTATCAGTAGACTATTCACTTTGCTAAGTGTTGATTTTAAATTGCACACTGTTTTTAAAAGTAAGCTCCTTGTCAGGACTGCAAGGTGTTGCAAGTTGAATATACATTATATTTTATGAAGCAGAAATAAATGTTGGTTTCCTCTGTATCTTAAAAACCTGAGTAGAGGGAAAATGTGCTGTCTATAAATATTTTAGCCAATTTCTGAAATGCTCTGGAGGCTGCTACTGAAATTTTAGAGTTGGTAAATGCAGCCTCACAAATCAATGTTTTCTGGAAAATATTTCAATGTAACCTCATGATCTTGCTCCCTGTTTTCTTCATCAGGAAGTTGGAGAATGAAGATGCACATAATAATCCTTGAGCAATATGTTGTCTGACTTGTGATATCATTTTGTCCGTGAAAGATTGGTTCAAATTTGTTACATACTCAGCAGAAAATATAGAGGCAATTTGCCACTTTGCTGTGAATTTTAGCATATCTTTCAGTAATGATGCCTGAGACTAACAGAAGGGTTTGGGCAGAAATGTGCTAGCCAGCACAGTAAGGGGGACACTTGGCATTTAGCAGATATTTGCACTCATCAAAGGGAAAGATTATGTCAAAACCTTTTGACAGTCTCATTCCAAAAAATTCTCATTCCCACTTACATTATAAACTGCTTGTCAATAAATGCTAAGAGAAATTTGGCCTTTTTTCTGTTGATGTACAAAGAATCCAAAGTATCTCATGTGTCAGCAGTGCTAAGGCAATTAGAAGAAGCAGGCAGACATTTTGCCTCACTTTGTGACACTGGGTCCCCGAGTGAAAAAGCAGTGTTTTCCAGTGTTCAAAGCTCAAATAAACACAGTAATTTATACCAAGTTTCTTTTTTCTGTATGCCTGATCTACCAGATTTTCAAAACACAACAGGACAGGTTTTAGCGATTTGAGAGATGACAGTTAGGAAAAGGCATTACAGCGTGTGAGAAAAATTGATTGCAGCGACACTTCTCACTACCACAGACAACGAGCTGTTCTCAGAAGAAATCAGGGAAAGTCCGTAAGGATGAGTTGTGGTACCCTGCGCCTGATGTTACCTCTCTGTGGCAGCTGTGCACAGTCATAACTTCTTCTCATCAAATGGCATCACAGCTACATCAGACACAGGGGAGTTAATACCTCATTTGTGCGCCATGATGAGCGTGTACACAAGCATTTGAGCATGCCTTTGAACAACGCCTTGGCCCTTTGAGGGGTTTGGTATCTCTTCCTTAATGATAAACTTTCTTGCTCGTGATGGAAGAGCAGCCAACATATGCAATGATCAAAAGAAATGCACTAAAATATCATAGTAAATGTCACAAATACTTACCCCTTCATCCCAGAAACAGGACACTGGCAAAAATGCTGCTGGGGAAGTCAATGGGCTGATATACACTGCAAACACTTTGAGGAGCTTTTCTGCTTCTTTTCTGCTTCAGTTCTGGGGAATTTAGATTTGCTAAAGGGAGAAAGGACAAAAGAAATACAATTAAATAAAGCTACTAGCTCCATTTTCTTGTGAAGCTAGCTAATATGCAGCAGTATAAATGTTATGCTGTGGGTATCCTTCAATCTTTCCTGTTAAAGATATTCAAATTTTCTACAGAGTATATATGAGTAATCTCTCAGGAAAGAATAGGAAAATGCACTCCTATATCTAGGGTACATAACCTCCAGGAATCTTCTCTATTGATAAATGAGTATTTGAGAATTCCTTGAAAAGTTGGTTTTACAGTCTTTTCAGGAGTGAATGATAGAAACCTATCTTAGATCAATGCTTGGCTAGTAGAGTGCTCCCCTGAGAAGGGGAGAAGAATTCAGAGTGTACCCTCAGCAAGTCTGCTGATGATACAAAGCTGAGGGGAGCAGCTGACCCACCAGAAGGCTGTGCTGCCATTCAGCATGACCTGAACAGGCTGGAGAGCTGGGCGGAGAGGAACCTGATGAAGTTCAACAAGGGCAAGTGTAGGGTCTTGCACCTGGGGAGGAACAACCCCATGTGCCAGTACAGGCTGGGGGTTGACTTGCTGGAGAGCAGCTCTGCGGAGAAGGACCTGGGAGTGCTGGTGGACANGCCATGAACCTAGGGAGGAACAACCCCATGTGCCAGTACAGG
>VZSC01005637.1:5830-25186 GCA_013398225.1 Steatornis caripensis
CAGGACAAGGGGCAATGGGCACAAACTGGGACACAGGCAGTTCCACCTGAACATGACGAGGAACTTCTTTACTGTGAGGGTAACAGAGCACTGGCACAGGCAGCTCAGGGAGGTTGTGGAGTCTCCTTCTCTGGAGATATTCAAAACCCGCCTGTATGCATTCCTGTGCAACCTGCTCTAGGCAAACCTGATTTAGCAGGGGGGTTGGACTGGATGATCTCTGGAAGTCTCTTCCAATCCCTACCATTCTGTGATTCTGTGATTTGAAGTCTCCTTGTGTGTGGTTGCAGCATCTCATGGAGCCTACATGTTTGACTCCAGTGACTTATTTTCTTCATCTAGAATGCCTGGTGATTTGGCTAAATGTGCATTTTCAGATAACAACAAAGGTGCTTTATAATCAAATGATGCTATTTATAGTATAAATTGCAGGATTGTTTTGAAAAAAGAAAGTTGTTTTCTGATAACCTTACAATAAATGAATAATTTTTATAATCTCCAAAATTAGAATACATGTCCAAAATTGCATGGCATTTCTGAATGTCAGACAATTCAGTACAATACCTTTAGATGTTCAAAATGTAATAACGAGGAGCTGACTGAGAGCTTACAGGTCAGGATTAAAGGACGGGCAGAGACAGCTGACATTATAGTGGGGGTGTGCTACAGGCAACCTGACCAGGAAGATCAAGTGGATGAGGCCCTCTGTAGACAGATAGGAGTAGCCTCACATTCACAAGCCCTGTTATCTGTTGGAGGGGTAACACAGGAGGGCGTAAACAATCCAGGCGGTTCCTGGAATGCATTGATGATAACTTCCTTTTCCAAGTGACAGAGCAGCCGACAAGGAGGGGTGCTATGTTGGGCCTTGTTCTCACCAACAAGGAGGGTCTGGTGGGGAATGTGAACCTCAAGAGCAGCCCTGGCTGCAGTGACCATGAGATGGTTGAATTCAAGACCCTTAGGGCAGTGAGGAGGGTGCACAACAAGCTTGCTGCGCTGGACTTCAGGAGAGCAGACTTTGGCCGCTTCAGGGACCTGCTTCCTAGAACCCCATGGCATGAAGCCCTGGAGGGAAGAGGGGCCCCAGAAAGGTGGTTAGTATTTAAGGATCACCTCCTCCGAGCTCAGGAACAATGCACCCCAACAACGAGGAAGTCAGGCAAAAATGCCAGGAGGCCTGCATGGATGAAAAAAGAACTCCTGGATAAACTCAAACACTAAAAGGAAGCCTACAGAGGGTGGAAGCAAGGACAGGTAGCCTGGGAGGAATGCAGAGAAATTCTCTGAGCAGCCAGGGATCAGGTTAGGAAAGCTAAAGCTTGATAGAATTAAATCTGGTCAGGGACATCAAGAGCAACGAGAAAAGCTTCTATAGGCACATCAGTGACAAAAGGAAGGCTAGGCAAAATTCCTTCTGGGACCTCTCCAGAAGGAAACAGGAAGCCTGGTTACCCAGTATACGGAGAACGCTGAGGTACTCAATGACTTTTTTGTCTTAGTCTTCACTGGAAAGTGCTGAAGTCACACCATCCAAACCACNTTGATAGAATTAAATCTGGTCAGGGACATCAAGAGCAACGAGAAAAGCTTCTATAGGCACATCAGTGACAAAAGGAAGGCTAGGCAAAATTCCTTCTGGGACCTCTCCAGAAGGAAACAGGAAGCCTGGTTACCCAGTATACGGAGAACGCTGAGGTACTCAATGACTTTTTTGTCTTAGTCTTCACTGGAAAGTGCTGAAGTCACACCATCCAAACCACAGAAGGCAAAGGCAGAGACTGGGAGAACAAAAAACTGCCCACTGCAGGAGATCAGGTTCAAGACCATCTGAGGAACCTGAAAGTGCACAAGTCCATGGAACCTAATGAGATGTATTTGTGAGTCCTGAGAGAACCGGTGGATGAAGTTGCTAAGCCTCTATCTATCATTTTTAAGAAGTTGTGGCAGTCTGGTGAAGTTCCCNCAGAAGGCAAAGGCAGAGACTGGGAGAACAAAAAACTGCCCACTGCAGGAGATCAGGTTCAAGACCATCTGAGGAACCTGAAAGTGCACAAGTCCATGGAACCTAATGAGATGTATTTGTGAGTCCTGAGAGAACCGGTGGATGAAGTTGCTAAGCCTCTATCTATCATTTTTAAGAAGTTGTGGCAGTCTGGTGAAGTTCCCACTGACTGGAAAAGGGGAAACATAACCCCCATTTTTAAAACGGGAAAAAAGAAAGACCCGGGAACTATGTGCCAGTCAGCCTCGCCTCTGTGCCTGGTGAGTTCATGGAGCAGACCCTCCTGGAAACTGTGCTGAGGTACCTGGAAAATAAGGAAGTGATTGGTGAGAGCAACATGGCTTCACTAAGGGCAAACTGTACCTGACAGATTCTGTGGCCTTCTATGACGAGGTTACAGCTTTGGTGGACAAGGGAAGAGCAACTGATGTCATCTACCTGGACTTGTGCAAAGCATTTCACACTGTCCTTCACAACAAACTTGTCTCCAAATTAGAGAGACATAGACTTGACAGATGGACCACACACTGGATAAGGAATTGGCTGGATGGTAGCACTCAAAGAGTTAGTGTCAATGGCTCGATGTCCAAGTGGAGACCAGTGATGGGTGGTGTTCCTCAGGGGCTGGTATTGGGACCGGTGCTGTTTAAAGTTTTTGTCAGTGACACGGATGGTGGGATTGAGCGCATTGTCAGCCAATTTGCCAATGACACCAAGCTGTGTGGTGGGGTTGACACACTGGAGGGAAGAAAAGCCCTTCAGAGGGACCTTGACAGGCTTGAGAGACAGACTTCATGTGAACAACATGAAGCTCAACAAGGTCAAGTGCAAGGTCCTGCACATGGGTTGGGGCAATCCCAAGCACAGACACAGGCTGGGTGGAAAATGGCTTGAGAGCAGCCCAGAGGAGAAGGACTTGGGGGTGTTGGTTGATGATAAGCTCAACATGAGCCAGCAATACATACTCGCAGCCCAGAAAGCCAACCATATCCTGGGCCACATCAAAAGAAGTGTGGCCAGCAGATTGAGGGATGTGATTCTCCTCTTTTACTCTGCTCTCATGAGACCCCACCTGGAGTACTGCATTCAGTTCTGCACCCCCCAACATAAGAAGGACATGGACCTGTTGGAGTGAGTCCAGAGGAATGCCAGAAAGATGACCGAGGTGCAAGTACTACTCCTATGAAGAAAGGCTGAGGGGGTTGGGGTTGTTCAGCTTGGAGAAGAGAAGGCTCCAGGGAGACCTTATAGCAGCCTTCTAGTACCTGAAGGGGCTTACAAGAGAGCTGGAGAGGGACTTTTTACAAAGGTATGTAGTGATAGGATGAGAGATAATGGTTTTAAACTGAAAGAGAGTAGATTTAGATGAGATATTAGGAAGAAATTCTTCTTGACAAGGGTGGTGAGACACTGGCACAGGTTGCGCAGAGAAGTTGTGGTTGCCCCTTCCCTGGAAGTGTTCAAGGCCAGGTTGGATGGGGCTTTGAGCAACCTGGTCTAATGGAAGGTGTCCCTGTCAATGGCTGTGGGGACTGGAACTAGAGGGTCTTTAAGGTCCCTTCCAACCCAAACCATTCTATGATTCTATGATTCTGTGAACTGGATGCTAACTGCAACATGAATATAAAGATATTTTATTCTGAAAAAAGGAATACTAGAATAAAAATATCTTTATAAATATTTTTCTATTTTAGTTTAGAAGAGACAGTTTAAATCAAGATTTTCATTGTTAAAATGCCAAAACATACCTGGTAACAGTAGTCATAGATTATGTTACTCTATTATCTAAATCACACTTGGCTGTTGCAGGCCAGTACATAATCTTTAGGATATCTTTCCAGTAAGTTTACTTTGTTTAAAGCAGTCCACAACCTTGGAAATATAAATCTTCTGAATAATGATGTATTAGATCTGCTAGGAAACTTTCTGTATCAATATACTCTGTGAGCATCAATGAACAGCTGAACACTGACAAAACAGTCTCTCAGAGCAAAAAAAAAAAAAGTTTTTATAATCATCTAGAAGCATGGCTTTTTTGTGAGAAGGAAGAAGAATAACCCATTTATGCTTTAAGGGTTCCAGGAATTTAAAATGTGTCTTTCTAATGTATTTATACATATATGCTGTTCGATACAATAATATATCTATATCTAGAAAATTCATAATAATAATAGTTATAGTATGTGCTACAAACTGAAGCTGAGAGGTCCTTGATACACAGTGGGGAGTAGTAAGCCAGGTAGAAAGATAAGCTACAATAATAAAATGAAGCTCTTTGAACGGATTGCAGTGGAAGTTACTGAGGTCCCAGGCTGATCTTGAAAAAACACAGCTTAGAATTGCATATTTTCTGAACAATGTATTACCTAGTTTAATATGTAGCCTTTCTTGGGAAGGATTAACTTACACATCAACACCAACAAAAAAGATATTTGCTGTGGAATGTTTTGCTTATAAATGAAGTCATTGAGTCATGATCCAAATCTGATTTGCTTCTGCTAAAACTAACAATACTTTCATCATAAAAAATGTTGCTACAGCAGTTTGGAAACGGCATATAATATTAGTTAATCAGAACATGATAATGTCTGTTACATAGCCAAGGTCATGTTAATGCAAAGAGGGAAGCAGCTTCTGCTTTAAGGAGATAGTAATTGCAATGGACAACAAACACAAGTAAAAGAAAAGGATACATGCATGTTGGTGGTTGGTTGTTGTTTTTTTTAAATGACTGAGTAAGGTGGAAGGATCACCCTCAGTTCAGTTAAGGCTTCAATGTATACAATGCTTCTTACATGAGTAGTTTTGTTTCACTGAAGTCTAGGTTTTTGAGACTTTCTTATTTTTTGTATTTGAAGTCTGCTATTGAGTTTCAGCCCTAACGGGGAAAAAATTCACTCATTTCCTAACCTAATTAGAGGGCTAGAAACAGTGTTTAAAGAGAATTTTAAAATAAATGGCTGTAATTCATGCACTTCCTAGTAAGTGAAATTCATAAGTTGGGGCATCTAGTACTCAGAAAATGACATAAAAATAGAGATATTTTATGAGTTAAGTGACTCTGAGAAATGACTCTGAAGTGACTCTGAAATGACTCTGAAGTGAGAAGTGACTCTGACTCTGTAGAAATATACTGCATTAGGATGTCTTTTTTGGAGCTGCATTAGAAAAATATTGACTGTTTTGTTATTAAAAGACAGTTCCCCTATAATAAAAAAGACCTAATTTTTTAAAAAGAAAGTCCTAGTGACATGCAACTTTTCATGATTACTGGATTAAAAAAAAATAACTGAAACAGTTGACTGTATGCCTATATACCGCTGAATGACTACCAAAAAAAGAAAACAAAACCTTTTTTTTTTGTGACCCATCTTATCAAAGAGATATTTCATGCATCATGCAGACATTTTTTTTCCTTCCTGCATTGCAGAAGTCTCATGCACAGAAAGCACTGTATTTGCTTTCTTTTTCTTCTATCATTTTATTTTTACATGTAGGGTCATTCAGACTATCATTATGAATACAAGTTCTTCTGAGCTTTTTGAAAAGGACAAGGACTGAGAGATATGCCCAAAATAATGAATGTCAAACATTTCCTGTAGCTAAAATAATTCTTGTTTCCTCTGCAGTTTAGAGTTGCAGCTTTGCAGAACTCATCCAGTTTATAAACTTCCCCAAGTCCAAAAATTCATATCCATTCAGAAAGATTTTGTCTAATTTTTGTATATGCATGCTTATGTATTATATACCTATATCATAGATTCAATATTTTTCCTGCTTCTATATTTCTCAAAATAGATAGCAGATTATCAAATACCAAATAGTTTCATTTGAAGAAAGGGAAACACAAAGAATATTGACTACAGCAGTTACACAGTCAAGACTTAAACAGTCAGGTGACATAAATTCCAGGATATATCATGGGATATTATCAAAACCACGTAATTTGAATGTCGAGTTCCTGACGTAATCTCATAATTCCCCTTTGAAGTGCATTGTGAGATAACTTCGGATCATCTTACTCAGAGCAGTAGCTCTCACCCAGAGTTAGTGCTGCTGCTAAGTGAAAAAGCCCTTAATGAGCACACAATGAAATACTCCCGTATTTGCCCCTAAGGGCAAGAAAACCTTAAAGATAAGGTGGAATGTGATGATAAATCTGGAATAAGGAAGATATCATCTTTCTTTCCTCACCTCACCTCACTTTATGCCAGCCAACATTTGTCCTTCCATTCAGAGGATAACATAATACGGTGACACTGTTTCAAGATGTCACACCCTTTGGTCTTAATTTAAGGAGCTGACACTGTTTCTTACTTCTCTGTGGATCATACACAAGAAAGTACTTTCATTGGCTAAATAGGCAATAATTATTCCAATGTAAATGTATATTTTGGATATTTCTTGCAAAGGAAAAAAACAGAACAAAACAAAGGAGAGTACTCTGCCCTCATAGGAGTTGCCCTTTCAAACACAATGGAACGAGAAGGTGACATTCTGTGAAGATGAAAGAGCAAATATAAGAAATTATATAGAGAACAAAACTAGAGAGAGCTCACAGTGGATCCAGTTGAATTGAAAGGATTTGTAAGAAACTGGGACTTCTATAAACAAAATACGAATTCAGTGCTGAAAATTAAAAGCAAACATATCACATTACAAGGGAACATGGATACATAGTACAAAGGAATCATGGTATGTCTTACCAGAAAAATGAACTTAAAATTCTTAAACATCAAAAGCCTCTGACTGAAGGAAGAACTGAAAACAAGTATTCACAAGTGCTTTGAAGAACTTGGATATGCTTACCCAATTAGCTGAAAATTTATTCTAACCTAGTAAGAGATCCTGCGTGATTTGGTGTTTCTGGTTTTTAAAACATCACATTTCTGACTATATGCTTATTATGATACTTCCTACATCTGCCACCTGTCCTGAATCCCCACCCTTTCCTCCCTCCCTGCTACTTCAACAAAATTAGTTGGCTTAGAAAAGAAGAGGTCTCCCTTTCCAGTGTACTAATGTGCCTGGCTTGCTTAGACTGGCTTGCTCAACTGAAAAGGTGAGTCTTTTGACTTGTACTTTAAACTCAATGTGAGAAAGTAATTATCAGTCTTAGATAGCTGAACAGGATTAAAAAAAAGAAGAAAAAGAAGTATCTTACTGAAGCATACAACAAAGAACTGCTCTCTTTGGAGGGCTAATTATCCAAACACGGCCTTGTACGGTGTTGCTTTTCTGTGTCTGTATTGCTTCTGGTTCCAGCTACCACAGCTCTAGTTGCTGGAGGAATTTGTCCCATGCTCTGCTGTGTGGAGTACTAAATGTCTTCAGTGTCTACTAATGAAGAGCCATGAATGCTGGTAAGCACTCCCACACATTCTCTTTTATTGGATTCACATGGGAGTTCCACGTTCTGTAACTAGATACAAGATTTGAACTGCATATTTATAGGCTTTGTTATGTATAAATAAGCCTTAATAACATCACCCATGTTTCACTTTCTTCGGCAAAAATCTGTTTTACGGCTGATATTTTGTGATGCCGTTTTGATGCAGCTTACTGCCTTTTGTCCTCCTCCTCCGTTTTTAGGGTCATTTCTCCCTTTCTCAAGCATAAATGTGCACTCCCACAGAAAATTGCTCCCGCACCAAGAAAGGAGAAAACTGTTCTGACTCATCTTTCTTACTGGCCTTATTTCTTACATCAGATGAAAGTAGAAGGAAGAGAGGGAGGTCTTCAAATCAGCCTAGCAATAATGTAATTTTAGCTGAAAGAAAGATTTGAAAAATGGTCAAATAAAAGCTGGAGAAACCCCTTTGATTACAGTAATAGTTGTGGTTTTTTCTTTTTCTCCTTTTTCTTTTATTTTATGAAGAAATTGTAATCTAAACTCCAGAGACTTTCTCTGAAGGAATGGCCTGCATTCAATTGCAGGATAGCATAAAAACATTCTAGAAATAACTTGAGAAGATTCTTAAAGTTGTGAACAAAAAATCAGCTCTGTGTACAGTTCCCCGTATACAAACTGTAGGTGAAATTCTCTAATTTTCTCTCTGAATGTGAGTAGCTTGTTCCTAGCAGATTTTGTATTTTCATATACAGTATATTTTCATAATATAATAGGTCAGAGGAAACGAGTGATGGCTTAGCATTAATTGTTTTAGTCTCTGCCCATGCTATGAACATACCAGAAGTCATGTAACCCTTCAATCAAACACAAGCTGGTAAAGCATGATGAGAAAATATTAGCATGAATAAAGAAAAAAGCATGGCCATAATCTTTCCCTAATCCAGAAATATCGTTCTTTATGTTCTAAATCTTTACGTTTCCCTTATGAAAAGTAAGAAGTTCCCCTTTGACTTCATATTTCTAGGGAATATAGAGCATTTTTGTGCTCAGCAAGTGTCTTGAGCAGAATGGGTAGTAACCGTAACGCAGTTCTTAGGTGTGCCTTCATTTTTATTTGGTTTTGCTGTAGGCCAGAAGCTGGACATATATTAATTCCTTAACTGATCTTCTAATCAGCAGTGATCTCAGTGAAATCAAACTGTTTCAGGGCAGGTGAACGTAGAATGTGGTGTCAGCCTGTGCGAGTGCCTGTGTGTTACCCATTTTTGTCTGTGCAGAGAAGGAGGAGACTCCTCTTGTTTGAAATCCAAAAAGACTGTGTTCAATAGGGATGGGTATGTATCTGTGTGACTGACAACAAGGACTATCAGAACATGGGATGAAGGCAGCTTAAGTCTTTCTGCTCTCCTGCAGAATATGGTCTTCTTTTATAGGAGACCATCCAGTTCCACTGCCTTGGAAACTACTGTTCCTCTATTCGCAGAGCTTGGACTAGCTAGGTGACAAAAAATGGGTTTTGGTCAAGCATTCCCTAAATGTAGAACAATCATGTGCTATACAAACTATTTCCACATTAATGAACAATCAGACTAGCTGATGTATTACCACTTACTTAGAGATGGCTGAATGAGTCTGAAGAAAATTAAGATGGACATAGTTGTCCTATGCTTCATTTAAAACAAAACCAGAAATTTCTGTGAAATTTAACAGAACTGTGTTTGTTTGCTTCATTATCCTGTGGTGATACGGCAGCCTTGCATTTCAAAGGAGTCAAAAGTGAAAATGTTAAAAAACATGAAATGGTCTTTGTCACGTCCTTTCCAGTTTGAACCTATGCAAGCATTAATAGGAACCTCTTTGAAGTGTCTACACTTCTGGGACTTGAAAGTATGACTATTAAATATATTTCTGATGGAGCACAGTATATTTTAATAAAAATGCTTACCACTCTGAATTTGCTCAAATATTGCAACTATTACTCTACCAAATTCTTCAGTCCATAATGGTTTATATCAAGAGCGTGAGTGAAAAACTCTCTGGATTATAGCAGTGTGTTCTTTCTTAACTAAATAGATTTGAATAGCTGCTGTGCATATCACCGACTCATCCCACTTCGCTAAAAGCTCGATTACACAGAGCACCTCCGGGAATAAGGACTTTTATCATAAACGAAAGAAGGCATAAGTCAGAGAGTGCTCATCAAAGTTATGCTGGGTCAGAACATGCTGCTCCCTTAAAGGCATTATTGTCCTTCAAGACATATTGCCCTTACCCTCACCCAGTTGACTATTGCTACTGACACTGTTGTCATGGTTGCCTCAAAATTTTCAGGCCAAATCAAATATTAAAATAGATAATTCCCTTAATTTGCTGTGTGAAACAGAAGAGCATAGATATTCTCAAGATTTTGTTTTGAAAATACTAAAAATTGAGAAGATGCATATTAAGTTTCCATAGTAATTTACATACCAATTCTTACAACTCATTAATGGAAGTATTTCCTTCAAAGACATCCTCAATGGCCAGACTCCAAAATTTTCTCCTGCAATTAGTGGCACCTTCCACAACCACTCTTTTTACAGTTTCTCTACAAAAGTACACATAACTTTAATTTTCCTGCCAGTTTTGACAAAAGATACAAAGCTCTCTTGTTTCTGAGAGTAACTTACAAACTGCATTATTGCGTTATCTCTATATTAGCAGTGTATGTTCATGGCCATCTGCTGCAGGAAAAAAGCCCATGTTCAGCTATTATCTATTTATACTGAGAAAGGACTCCAGGGTATGCTGAGTAGTGACCTTTATTGCTAGCAAACTGCAAGCATAAATTCTTCAGAATCAATGTTTTTCACCCTGGAAATTCTACCTACACTGAAATACTTTGGATTTCAGACGTTTTTCCTCTTTATTATAAAAGTTTCATACTTAAAATAGTTATGGTTTCTTTATGGACAAAACCTGAAGATCACAATATCTGCATTAGTTGTTGCTAAGCAGTAAAATGATATGCAAGAGGCATATAGTTAGCAGCAAATGTGTTCTCAGATTCCTTTTAAAGTTTGTGCAGGAACCTGTTCTAAGATTGAAAGTTTTAAACGTACATTTAACGTCTTTTTCCCGGCTGACTTTTCTGTCCTGTGTGTAACTACTACTCCTCCACTAGTGCCACTGAACAGTGAGCTTACACTTCAATTGTCACTTGTCCAGATGACCTTTTCTTTTTTTTTTTTTTGCTTTTGTTTAAGTTATAGGTGAAAATGAGGTGTATTTATTGACTTCATTAACTCTCAAATGACTTCTGCCGTTTCAGAGGGAAAATAGCATTGCTGTGCCCTTGAGAAGCATTGCATTTGTTCATTGAGAACTTTTAAGATTGGTAATTAACTGTAGGCTAATCTCTTCAACCTTGTACTTGCAAGTCTTACCCTGATTAAATGGAAAGCAGTTTCTAGTGCCACTGTCAATTGAGATGTTTCAGTGCTTGAAGAACAGTAGTATTAACTCATTTCCATTCTAACATTATGTTAAAGACCAGAAACCCCTAGTTTTCTTCTGTAGTGGAAGAAACAATCCATTGTAAGAATTTGTTTAATAAGATTATCTTTATAAAATGTTTTCAAGCTCAGTATTTTTTCAGAGACTAGGCAAACTAATTCGTTGTGTTGGAGGTATTTTGATACAGCCTACTGCTTGGCAGAGGAAATAAAGAGTTCACAATCTATCCTTCAGTGACATATAACCATGCTGCAGGGGCTGATAGAACATTCAGGACTTACCTGTGATAGGTCACATAAAGCACAGTATTTTTCTTCTGTCAGTGGGTAAATATAGCTGTACTTCTAGAATGGGGAATTAGGCATGCAAATCTGATTTTTTTTTTTTTAGTGTGTACAGTAACAGCACTTTTTTGCAACATGCCAGAAATAGATTAAAATTCATTTATTTTGAAATATTTAGCTGTAGTATTGCTCTAATTTGATTTGATATTTTTTTATATAAGCAGATACTTAATACTTTGTTGGTTAAAGAAATTAAAGAAACTGTACAAGGTTGGTTTTGCTTTCATTTTGTAGTTACTGGTGCTAAATTGAATAGAGCAAGCAAGCATACATGGGAGAAGGCTTATTTAGACAGGAAAGTTTACCGATAATGACTATTTCCAATTTTTGCCCTAAATGTAGGGTTATAGTCAAAGTAACTGCTTGAAACTTGGAAATTTTTCCTCATTCTATGCAAAACAAAAGCAGAGCTATCTTTTCTTTAGAGATGTTGTGGAAAAGCAGCAGATTCTGAATATTTCCACTTATGTTGCCCCTGAAGTCTAGCCTTCTGGGACAGGACCGATGCAATGCTCAGTGAGGCACAGATATGCAGTGACATTTTTCAAAACGTGCAGTGACTTTTAAGGGATATTCACATTGTCTTAAACCAACACCTGAAGTTACGGGTGGTACTATTGCTCAGATACAGCATTTCACTGGCCGTTACAGGGAGGGGTTTTCTTTAAGAGCATTATCCTACGTATAGCTGTAACAGAAATATAACTGTCAATATTTCCTTTTATTTTTTTTCTCCATGAAAAGAAATAGGAAAAAGAGTTTTCATAAAACTTTGCTTATTAAATTTTTTCTGCCAGTGGTCTGAGTGACCATGTGTAATAGCAGTTCTGATATTTAGCTTTTATTTTGTCTCTGCATCACTTGTTTCATTAAGCATGGGATATGTTCCTCTTTGAAAGATCTATCCAGCCTCAGGCAAAATTTTTATGTTGCTATTTTGACACAGAGATGTTATTAGCTATTTTAAGAAAATGCTGTGTTCAAAAGCTGAATTTGATGTCTTCCTCAGTGCTATGTTTTTAAACAATGGACTTATCAATAGTGTATTTTATCTTTTTATCCACCTTCACATACTATCCAGAGGATGACTTTAGACAGGTAGATGTGTTAGAAGGCTGAGTATGGTTCTAGATGTTGCACTTTTTTTTTGTATGCCATACATCGTAAGTCTACAGCTATCAGCTTATCAGTAACTTGTTGTAAAAACATACAATCCACTGCACGATATACCGTGTAATAAAATACACTGATCAACAACAAAATACATTCTTTCTTTCAGACATGTTTGTCACCCAGGCATAAGTAGGAAAGGTCAGTTAGGAAATATTTTGTTGTTCTTGCATTCCTGATTGCACTCCTAATCATATTCTGGCACTTCAAGATTACCACTAACATCTTAAAAATATGTACTTGGTGATTGTAGAACAATTCTAGAGTCTATTCATTTCTCTGTAACCTGCTTACTCCTCTTTCAAAGAGAAGTTGTAAACCAGCTTCTTGGGTACGAAAGGTTCTCTGCTACAAAACTCACTTCCAGCAAAGGTGCTCCAGGGTGGCCTCAATTGAATCACATTTTAAAACATGCTGAGGTTTACATGAAGTTCTTTTTTTTTTTGTCCAGACCTTGATTGATACAATGAATTGCTCTGTAACTATGTTCCTGCAATCGGTGCTTAACAACTGACTTGGGGAGAAGCTGGAAAAATGGGTCACTGTCTTTTACAGCGAGGGCGGTAAGGTTTCTTCTTAAATTTGTAGAGCAATCAGCCAAGTCAATGCCTATTCCAAAAATATCTTCCTGATTTTAACCGAAACAAAGGTCTTTCCTGCTTCTGAGACAAAGTGCATAAAACAGTCAAGATGTGGAGGAAGCTCACTTATTCTTCTAACTTGCAGAAAAACGTTTTGTTCCAAATATTTTGAAATTTTTGTTTTGACCTAGCTCACTTTTTGTGTGTATGTGTGTTGTAACAACAGTGAAAGAATATACCTATTGATACTTAAACTGTTTAGATAATCTGTTATTTCAACAGGTCATTGTGTAAATTTGTTTGTTGGTTGCCAGCCTTACAAGTTAACTTTTCCAGTAATTCTTCAGCAAGATATGTTTTCAGGAGAAAGAACTAAATCCTATTATCAAATTATGTGGAAAAATATTTCATTGAGGTTTGTTTGGAACAATCAGTTTTCATAACAATAAGTTGTTATTATGTAAGGAAACATTTATTTCTGTTCACACAGATAACGGAAAAAAAAATAGACCATGATGAAAAAAAATTAACAGGTTATAACTTCTTATCCATGGTACTATAAGGGAAAAATAAAATTTTGACTTCTCTATTTCTTTGACTTTATAGTTCTGCTCAGAAGTATAAACACTAATTTACTGTTGAATATTTCTGGTGTATGCTTTATTAGAATTTTTCTTTCTTCTTTTTTTTTCAATCAGATGTACTGTAGATTGTCCAAAGAGGGTGAGCAAAAAATGTTTTCTGTAGTACACTTCTAGAAGCCAAGAGGCAAAACTAAATTTAAAGAAGAAAGATCTTTATTGAAGTTTAAGGAGGAAAAGGACAGTAAAGCAGTTTTCCTCATGACTTCAGCTAGAAATGGTTGAAAAACAAGTTTCCATGAGCACTATTAATTTCATTGTGCATATGGCAGTTACAAGTTTGGATTTCAGGAGTTCAAAGAAGGACAAAGAATTATGCAGACTTCATAGATATGGTCTTTTGTCAGATAGTTCCCTAATGAAAAAGCAAATACATTGTGACAGAGGGCAGTAAATAGAACAAAACCCCCATAAATATAGCTTGGAAGTCTTCAAAATATGTTATTTGACACTAATTGGAATCTCAAGAGTTGGCATTTGCCCATGTGTTTGGTTTTTCAGATTTTAAAAAGTGGTGAGGTGCAATTTAGTAACTAAGTCACTCTGCTTCAATGTGAACACTGAAATGGTGAAACAGCAAATTATGAGCTTCACGCAGCTGTTATCACACAGCACAGCTCTCTGGACAGACTCCATGGTCTTTCTGACATGTTCCTGCTCATGATCTTTACTTAAAGACTTCCGTGTAATATTTAGGTATTATGATGCTGTGGTCTTGATTCAGGCAAATCTCCACAGGAATAATTTAAAAATTTGTCTGAAGAGGTTTATAAGACACAGTCATAAGCAGCAAAGGCTTTTATGTACAGGCTTGCGAGGGCTGATGAGGTAAAGACTTTATTTTGGTCCACTATCGGTTTGAGTTCAGGGCTTTCATCTGTGAGGATAGTTGGGCCTGTCCGCAACACACTCTCTGAGCTGTTGATCTGAAAATCACAAAATATTTTTCTGTTGAATTCTCTCTCTAACCACTATTCACTAACATTAATGTAAGTAGATATAGTCCAAAGTATCAAAAGAGTTCCCTTGTGTATGTGTTTGCATATATGTTCTATATTAATGAGAAAACAAAGTGGCACAGGACGTAACATGAATATTTCTAAAACACAGATGCATCAAAAAAATTACTTTTGTCTAAAGTATCATTCATTTTAGACTAAATTTGCTGACATACCTACTAAGTATTCTAGGTTCTCCTGTTTTCCCAGTATATAAATGTAGCTCAAACTTCCTTATTACAAAAATTTGCAGTTACATTTATGTTTCAAGTTTACCAGTGCCGAAGTATTTCTTTCCTGAACAGCAAAGCTACAAATAAAAATGTCTGCTGTTGCCCAAGCTGAAACTGAAAAATGAGAGAAATTTACCTTTAAATAAAATTTTCTGCATGTGTTGAAGACATTACTAACAAGACAAAGTGGTGCCCTAGCCAAAGACTCTGGAGGCTGTATTGATATCTCATATAATTGTTTGCTTTAGTTAAGGAATGTGTAGTTTATCAATATCACAATTAAATCATTAAGGACAGTTTCTCCCTTCCCATTTTTAACAGACAAGAATATGGTGGGGATGTCCTCTGAAAAAAATTAATACTCTTATGGATAAAACCTGAAACTTGGATATTTCTGTTAAAAAAGTCACGTTATTAAAAATTAATAAATAATTATCAACGTGTTTAAAATAATCATTTGGCTGTGACTACATTAAGAAAGTAGCTGCCAGGAGATAGTGTTAAAGCAAAAGTAGCTTAACTAATTTAGACACATTAAGTAGAAAGACACTGATTAGTGTCTCCAAGGAGCAGCTCATTAGCTAATGGTGGTAATTGTGATAATTAGCATGTCTATGGAAATGTAGGCTGGCATCACCCACCTGTACCACATCACTAAAGGAAGTTTTGCCTGTAGTTGTCCAGTGTCTGTGTGGGTCTCACAGGAAGGAACTCCTGTGAGCAGGCTGCATACTTCTAATCTTTCAGTTGTTCCCTTTCCCGCAGTTTGAAAGGTATAGAGAACTGCGGAAGTAACAACCCACTGATTTCTAGAAATACAATAGCATTTCTGTGTCATGTTAATACTACAGATTTTTGGTGTTGTTGAACGTCAGCTGTGTTTGCGCGTTAATGATACTGTTACAAGCATTATAGCTTAATTTACTTCAAAGTGTGAATTTTATAAACTGAATGTATATGTATCATTGTAGTCATAGTGATAAAGAGCATTTGTCAAATTTAGGAGTGACTCTAAATTTTGCCATCTTAGACTTTTGGGTAATGAACTTAAGGGGAAAAAGGAAAAACTTTATAAACTCAGTAGGAACTGAGGTTAGTATTTCCTTGTACATGTATCATAACTCGTTTTATTACTGGCCAGAGGTATGACCAAAGACTCAGATTTAAAATAAAATACATTTCATCCAAAATGCATCAATTTTACGGTAGCTTGCTTTAGAGATACTTTTTATGTATCTAAATGAGGACTTAGTTATCAACCTGAGTAACATCTAAAGGCTGAACTTCTAACAGTATTTAAATAGTCACTTGAAATGCCGAGATGCGTGTAGTAAAGAACAGCGTAAACACCCGCCAGTTTAAGTGGTCACACGTGAGACAGAGCGTGAACGTTTCTGTGACTCTGCTTCCTGGCAGGTTTGAATATCCAGCCACAGATCAGAAGATCATTTCCATAAAATTAAGCCATTTTAGAAGAAATAGGCCACATGCCTATAATTCTGTTTATAATAAAACTTAAAAGGTGGCTACATTTACACCTGAGGTGTGTTCTGACATTTCAGTCTGTTGGTATTGTATTTTAATGTGCTTAGGGGAAAAAAAAGCTAGAGAGGAGTGCTGTTTTGACTATCCAAATCTTCGGAGCTCTGTATCAGTGAAAGGGTTTGCTACCCACAAATATGGCTATGAAATATGAATTTTTGCATCAGCAATGAACATAAAAAACCTGAAGTGCTCAGGCAGCAATACAGAAAAGCGTCATGACTCTTTGGGGTAATATGTCTGCAGGGCACTAAGGGAAATGTAGGTTTTCTTATGACATCTCTGCCAAAGATACAGTATCTGCCTCCCACATGACAGCAGTACCTTTACAATAACTTCATCACTACTTTTGCAGTGCTGTCCTTGTGCATTAAGAAGTCATTAGATGAAGCTCCTAAAAAAGCGTGAGATTGAATACAGTAATAACCTCTCAGGTTTTCATTTTTTTCTTGTAAATTTCTAGAGTTTAATTTAATCTTTAGCTATTAACAACTAGGAGATTATCCCATAATTACCCAATATTGATTGAGTAGCTCTATGTAGTCTTTTGAAGCAACTGGGCATCTAAAAGTTCTGCTTTTACAATGTATTTGTCAGCATGAAGACACCTGATGGACTTCTTTTTTTCCCTTGTTCATCTTCATAAAATTACACAAACTAAAATCATGTTAAAGGGGCAGAAATAACAGGAAAAGGCTCTTACATACTCTAACTGTGCTTGCATATAAACTCCCGTTGAATGGCACATACTGAATAAAAAGCAGAATGGTTTATACAACTCCTAGATAATGTGCATCAGAACGTAGATGATATCTAACAAACGAGGTTGCAGAAATAACTGATGTAACAGTCCTTTGGCTAAGAAAATACTTAAAAATCAATATTTCGTTGGCCCGAAACATTTTTTTTTTCCTGCCATATCAGTGTAAATAAGACATACATTTCAAGGGATTTACACTGGAAACATTTTCCTTGCTTCATTAGCTTTTGGAAAGCTTTGTTGAGAGTGTTTGGGTATAGTGGTGGGACATGGAAACACCAGGAAGAGGAGACAGCCGCTGCCAAACCCGCAGCAGGAGACATCCTGTAAGGATGGAGCGGTCCCTCTGCAAAGACGCTGCGTGCTTTGGGCATAGCCATCATTCTCTGCTGTTTTACACTGGTGAAATGCAATGTTCCAAAGAGGCACGAGCATGCACGTAATCATGGGAAAGGGACTGGACCTTACCATGTGCAGATTTCACATACCTGTTCTATACAAACTAACGTTAGAGCTCATAAAAAAAAAAATCAGTAAGCTAGGCAAAGAAAAACAGCATTCTGCTTGTTGTTTCTGTCTGTTGTTTCTGAGTCTATTTGTTCCTAGCTTCTTGCACCTAGCATTTCTGGGAGTATCTATCAGTAAATAAAACACAAAAAGAAGATACCAGCATACTACTTAGGAACATAGAAGAAAAGAATATGTCACAGGGACTTTTATCTTTACTGGGAATGGCCAACCTTAACACTTCCGCAGGTTCTCACGTGTTGCTTGCACAACAGTGACACGTTTCTGAGGAGGGGTGGGAAAGCCCTCAGAAACTGAATGCTACCTAGCTTCCTTCAGCTGTTCGGATGTGCCAACTCATTACATTTTTAAGACTGTATCCTCCCCCAGGAAGAAATACTGAGGAAGGCAGAGTAACAGAGAGGACTTCTGATCAGCTGGAGGGCCGAGAGGAGCTGCAGGCAGTGACCATGTTCAATGGAGCAGCCCTATCACCAGAGCTCTTTCCTAGAAAAACGGCCTCACCTTCAAATAGGTAGCTGTTTTCAGATCAATACACTTTTGCCTACCTAAGACAAGGACAAATGATACTAAATCAGAAGAGTAAACAATGCTAAATCAGAACAGTTAAAACTTAAACTGTTTTTACATGGTTTGATGGCATGTTGAACTTAGTTATTCAAAAAATCCATGCATAATTTCCCCAGTCCTCATTTAATGAAAAATAAAAGTATTGCAAAGTGGTACTGTAGGCAGTTTAAAACCATGGCTTTACCAGTAGAAACACTTTCCCCACCCAACCCCGGCACTGTAATTTGACTTTAAATTGCATTTTGATCGCTATTACTCTGGGTTAAAATTTTCGCTTTTCTATTTTGAGTTTTTTAGTCTGTAGGAAAAAATTTAATTCCTGATTTACAGCTTCTTTAACCAAACAAATGTGATAATGTCTATTTTTTTTAAGGTTTCTTCAAAATTAAAGTCACTTCATCCAGATTGTTCTTCTGTGGTCTGTCTCGTGGGTAGTACAATACCAAATAATTTCAATAAATATTGTGATAACTTGTGGAGCATTAGGCATGCTAGTAACTAAAATTTCCTTTTCTTAATGTACAAATATCCACATGTATATACTCTTTCTCGATTATTACAAGACAAAGTAGGGTGAGGTTAACACTTGGGTACCACTGGAATATTCCAAGGAAAAGAGAAATTCAGACTTTAACTGATGACTAGATATTGTGTGGGGTAAATGACAGTGTAATGATCTGCAGCATTAATTTGAAAAAAAGAGCTGCTTCAAAGAAGAAAGAAAATAATTGCTTTGTGTTTATAATAACCATAAGGGTTTTTACTAGACGGGCTCTTAGCTCCATTGCTGATCACTGTTGGAGAAGTCTGAATCATCTGACCCAGTGTGGTTACAATTTCTTAGGGTGCTAGACCTGATATTTTTCTAACGTGTTCATTTTGGAGGCTTGTCTTGGTATCCAGCTCATATACATCTGCCTGTCAACCTGTACCTCCATCTTTTCAGACTTTTACAGTATTTGTATCCCAGTTGTATTTTCGACAATGCTCACTTCAGCTCTTTGTGCTGTGAAGAAACATATTTGCTGAAAAATGATCTCTGTGATAACATTGCAGTACTTTGATTAAATTCCTGTTTTTAGATAAAGACAGACTTGCAGCTCACAAGCAAATTTCTCTTTGAGCATGTTTACCCC
>VZSC01005637.1:25336-41846 GCA_013398225.1 Steatornis caripensis
CATGTTTACCCTGGAGCATAAACACTCTGTGACTCCTCTTGGACAGTGAAACATTACTTGTTAGAATTTAATTTCTAGTGTTTCAAAGCATGACTTCAAGGAAACAGAACATGTTTATGTTAAATGTATAACACAGTGTACTAACATTCAGAGCATTCACTAATGTTTAGGTCATAAAAATTTCTTCAAATCATATTCATATAATAGGTGGGAAAGTGAGGTCTTTGGAGGGACCAAACTGAGCCAGCATGGCTAAAAAATTGATTAACAGAATTCAAAATGAACCCCTTAAAAAGCTAAGGTTATGTCCAAATGAAGAAAGCAAAAAATATAATGAAGCATGACAGATTCAATGTAAATAACTAATAAGACATGCCAAAAAGAAGTTTGAGAAGTCACTTATGAAAAGCATAAATACTCGTAATAAATATCTTTTACAGATGCAGCAGAAAAAAGATGCTTTTGAGAAAGCCTTTAGGGACCAGAAGAGGAGTTAAGAGAAGATAAGGCTATACCAAGCAAATTGGGTGATTTTTTTGGCATCCATCCGTGGAGAAGCTTGAGTTTGCTGGGACTCCTCCTCAGGAGCAATCAATCAGAGGATGCACCTCAAAGTGAAGAACAGGTAGAACAAACTGAACAACAGAGCAAACTGACAAAAGGAACACAAACAAATTGGCAGGTTGAGGTGATGCCCACTTAAAAATTCTACAGGACCTCAAGGATGGAGCAGCTGAACCCCTCATTCTGATACGCAATCTTTTTAAAATTTCCTTTTGTAGTAAAAAAAAGAACCCTGAAATTGGGTTACCTGGCACCAATTTTGAAGTAGGATTCCAGAGATCTGGAGAAACATGGAAAAATCTCGGGAACTTCTGACTAAGTCAGAGGCAAAAGCATCACGGATATGACCAAAAATATGAATAGAAATACATGCTTGAAGCATGCAGATGCTTTCTCAGTTACTTGGAAAAAGCAGTCGTTCAATTCTAAAATTCAGAATTAAGCACTAAATATACTTTTAAGATTTACTCCCCTAATGAAGGATTTTTTCAGTCCTGTAGCTAGTTAAATCATGAGAACATTTTTGTGACACTTAGATATTTTGCAGATGCTGATGTATCACATATTGACAAAAAGAAGTATCCAAGTTTCTCCTTTCTAAAGGAAATCCTATTGCATCACTTCTCTGCTTCCTATTCTATTCGTGTTCAACACTGAACATATGTCTTTGAAGAAATGGAATACATTTGCTTTGTATATAAAGGTAAGTAAAACTTGTATGAATACAAACATGGGAAGATCACAACTAATTCTGCAGTAGTTGCATTAAAATTGTTAAAATAAAACCACTTTTTTTTCCTTTGTGAGTCCTTTGGCTTCTGTTCGCATGGGACTGGCCACGTAAGTATTAGCGTATTCGTGACTCACCACAAGGTTTTCTTGAAAATAGCCTGAAGTAACTATTGTTCTAATAATGTCCATATTGGTATTTTAAGATTCATTGACTTTATGGTATCTGACGGGGTAGATTATCTAGTAGCTGTAGGAGGTGAGGGTAACTGAAACACATTCCATGCCTCAAAAGGTTCCTCCAAAGGATCGTCTAGGAATTTCTGCTAAAGAATAGGTAAGAAGATAAGCAAAGCTGTTTGCATAATTAAGAAGCAAACTGAAGAGAAGGTAACACAATTATTTGGATTTATTTCTTTTCCTGGCCTCCTGTTACAAGTAATTATTTATATTATTCCAAGATATGGAAGCATCAGGTAGAAAATAAACCTTGTACTGAGTAGTAGTCCTAAACTGCATAAATGGTATTTATTTTCCTGAAAACTCTTCAGTATATCTATGGTAAGAGTTTAATCCGGCATCCTGATTCGGAATAATGCAGATACTTGGGTAAACATTAGGTAACCTCAACATTAAACCTAAGCATAACTTTATGATACATAGTAACTCACTCCTTGGGCTTTACCGTTTCATGTAGTATTTTGTAATTCAGTGTATATAATTTTCACTGAATACTTGGTTATAAAACAAAGTTAAAAAACAAGCAGTTATTCTGCAATCAATATTTGCCTTAAATGAATAGATAAATAATTCTATAACAGCAGAAGCCTCTTTTAATCTGGCTAGTCTGGCATGCAATAGCTGCAAAAGTACAATCTGTATCTTCTTGATTACTTTGTAAAGGGAGAAATAAGTGTAATTACATTCCAAAACTCTATTAATTCTTCAACCTACCACTGAGATGCCTGTATTATCTTCTGTGCTTGTAGACACAAACCATACTGCATTCAAGAGAACATGATCTCAGTTGAAAAGTCTTGACCTATGAAGTCTGTTTTCTAGACTACCAAGCACTTGATTGGGTTAAAAAAAATCAAATGGTTGTATCATTCTACTTGTTTTGGGATTTATTTATTTTTTGTAGTCTGAGAAACTGATGAGTCGTCTGTTGATTCTGCAAAAACAATTCAGCTCCAGAAGCCAGTTCCAACTAGTGTAGTTGAGAGGTGCTGAACTGCAAACAGAAGCAGAAGTAGTATGTTGGCATCATAGTTGAGATAACACATACTCATTCATTTAACTTACTTCCTACTTCTGTTGAAAATTTACATCTCCGATCTGAAAAACAAAGTTGGTTAAAAAATCAGTGGTGCTTTTGTAGCAAGGTATTTGCCCATATAATCACTGCTTCCTTAGCTGGTAGGGCTACTCACCAGTGCCTAAACATTCCTTGATGGAATGGGGCAAGTGAAGAAAGTCATATTATGCTAATATAAGTTTTAGCTGAAATATCTTTTTTCTTAGAAAATAATTACTTGAGAATTTCAACTTTTCTTATAAACAAGCAAACAAACTCTGTTTCACTCATGACTACAGAGAAAGGTTAAACATATGCTGTCATAAAGGCCCAACAACCAGAGGGTAGGCCAGATAATCTATGAAAGGTGCCATTTCTCCCTACAAACTCTGTCTGTTTTACAATTTTAAATAATCACAGCTACAGCAATACAACTCTTAAAATCAACATTTTATTTCCAACTGCTGCATAATTTTAGCTAAGGAAGCAGGCTGATTAGTATTGGAGAGGTGAACCGTGTTGCTTTGGAAATGCAACCAACTTGCAAGACTGATGTGCAGCTGGGCTCCTGTGGTGCCCCCCTGCCCTGCTTACTTTGGAAATGGTTGCAATGAATGATGTCACTAGAAGTGAAAGAGAATAATTGAAACGTCTCTACTCAGAAATTTTGCAGTAGCGTATTATGCCTCCCAAGGCATGTCCCAAGTAGTTGGATTTGAAAACTAAATGCTCCAAGGAAAGATTGCTCTGTTCCTGTAATTTTACAGATGACCTAGTGTCTGAAACCAGACATTTCAGAAGGCCTGACTTAGCACGCTGAGACCTTGGCAAGTGGTAGGTGCACTGCTGCTGTTAAATATTGAGTGTATCCAGCATTTATATCCTGAGTTTAAGAAGAAGAAATGCCTCTCAGTTTGTTTTGGAACAACTGAATCCTTGCTATATAAACTCCAAAAAAAAATAGTTGGTTGAAAAGTTATTCAAGATTTTTAGCTTCTGACAAAGATCTAAAGAACTTTTTAACTAAATGCTGAGCTACTCACTGATTTGGAATAGGATCTTGAATGCAGGTCTCCCATGTGCCAGGATGGGATTTTTACCACTGTGTTCAGAGGCAGGCATGTGTTGCTGTTGCTGTTCAACTCTTTGTGGAAAGTT
Source organism: Steatornis caripensis (assembly GCA_013398225.1). Taxonomy (NCBI): domain Eukaryota; kingdom Metazoa; phylum Chordata; class Aves; order Caprimulgiformes; family Steatornithidae; genus Steatornis; species Steatornis caripensis. The sequence goes on from VZSC01005637.1 coordinate 29,085, forward strand.
AACATCTTTAAATATATAGCCAGATAACTTTCATGACCTGTGGTTAGGGATACATGCCCAAATTATGAAGTTCAGATCCATCTGCTTTTTCCAGCTTAGAGCAGCAGAATAATCTTGAGCCTTCAACATCTTATAAAAGTGCACTGGCCTCTATGTATGTTTCTTTCTAATCAGAAATTAGAGTACTCTCCTAGAAACACTTATATCTAGGAAACATATTTTTTTCATTGGCATTTCTGATGCAGTAAAAATAGTTCATAGCAAAACTTCTAACAAGCTGTAATCCTTGTAACTAATGAGTTGTATATGAATATTTTTGGACTGGGTTTTAATGTTATTTAGTCACTTCATAAGGTGACTGTTTTAATTTACTATTTTAATAATTTAAACTGATTTTTACAGTAATTTTAACATTTGCTGTTGAGTCAGCTGTAATTCTGTATCACCCATCGTACGTCTTGAAAACTTTCAAAGAACAGGCAGAACGCATCCTCTGATGGACCACTCTAACTTGCCTTTTTCAAAGTCAGTAATTATTTCTTTGCTCAAAAGTGAAGTATGTACGTTGATATTTCTGGTAGTACCACTTCACCATACAGTAACTTTCTGTTACAACTGAACATGATTTACCAAACTGTCTGGTTTCTTGTGCTTCTGTGAAGATACACGACAACAAACATAGTTTCCTCTTGGGGTTTGTCAACAAACAGTATTTTTAAACATACACAAGACCTGTCCCAAGCTAACTGCTTTGCTGGGGTTTGCCTTTATTCTAAACTTGGAAAACAAAACAATGCTACAGTCATTTCAAAGCTTGGCTGTGATACAGAGAGGTGTTCGGTGCTCATGGGTAGGAGCTAGCAGAACTCACCCGGTCCAGCAGCATGGGCTGAAAGAGAACTGACACAGCTCTATGAAGTTCATTGTTAGTTAATTAAACATGCTGAACTCACAACATTTTTATTCACTACTTATTTTAAAAAATGAATTTTAAAAAACCACTAAGAAATTACTTGCAGCCTACACAGGCAGCAAATTCTATACATTCTATACAGAGCCATAAAATTTTACAAGAAATTGAAATTAGAAAAAAGAAAGGCCATAGTGGAAGCGTGTGTAAAATGCTTGCGTAGGAGTTAGAAATCTAAAATGAGAGCTATACGTAGTGAAAAACGTAAGAAAATAATTTAGCTGAAATAGACACATATAATCTTTGCATAAATTGCCTTTGTGTCGTGCAGTTTATTTTATGGTTAATTCAAACTGTGGAAGAGTAGAAGCTGCCTCATCAGACTTTGTAAGAGAAAGTACTTGAGATATCCTGGGGTCTTTAAGCAATAATTTTAAGTGACTTTAAATTGAGTTCAATTTTTACAAGAAGTACACTTGTCAGAACAGTTAAATCTTTTAACTCTGGTCTACCTTTTTCAATAACTGCCTGACCATTGAATAATCACTCAACATTTGTTTTTCAAAATATAGGTCTGTTTTTCAAACTACCTTTGAGGCATGATAAAAATATGATTTTTGATACCTTGATGAGACAGTAGGAAGTGGTATTTGTATCTAATATTATGAGTTAAAATGATAGTGTGCCCGTATTTAGGAAGTGCATGCAGAATTTCCATAGCCACCCAATTTTCAGGGAGTCTTTTTTCTTTTGGGAGCTATCTGTACTTTTGGAAAATCCATACTGCAGAACTCTAAAGGTCACCTCTTCAGAGGAGAAATAGGGGGCTGGAAATGGGGATTTTGGTCTTAGCTGCACTAGCTTTATCATTTTGGGTACCACAGATGTTATTTGTGTTGGAAGTGTGTTGGGCACAATTTTGACTTTGTATCGGATCTCCACTGAAACGGTTTATTTATATACACCAGTTTTGATTCTGCTTTGAAGACAGATGTGGGACCCAGGCATGTTATACCCTCTAACAGCTACTGACCCCTGCCACCCAGGGTTGTGTTCCTCCAGCACTTTGTCTTTGGGAGAGAGTAATCTCATTCAGAGATTAATCTCCATCAGCTTCCTGCTGGTAATGGGGGTTGTTGCTCAGGGTGCAATGGATTCTCTGGCAGACTGCAGCAGCATGCTGAGTGCTGATCACTCAGCTCCTTGGTCTCCCCTCATGGGGATATGTCCAGGCATATGTACTCCTGCATAGTTTTATTGAAGTGATGAATGTCATGTATGAGAGTCTGCTATTGTCCTAAACAGTTCTGCTTTTGTTGCATGTCAATACTCTGATTTTTTCAACTGATCCCAGAGCAGCACATTGCTATGTCATGGTCCAGGTGATGTTTAGTACTGTGTTCTGAGAATGGAGAATTCGGATGCAAGGATTAGAAGTTCTGAAGTATCAGCTTGAAGCTGCGATAATGGAGACATTGAAATTTCTTTCAGTCATGCCAGTAGTGCTGTAACTAAACGCTTTGTTATGTCCATGGTGAAACTGGTAAAAAGTAAGTCCCTTTTAGACAAAAGTCTACTTCTTATTAAAAGACCAACAATATGTTGATACTTACACTCTTCCACTTTTACAGGCACTTGTCATTATAAATATCTATGAATTCAAGCAGATTGCCTACTGGAATTGTGGAAAAACTTGAAGGATACAAATTTCTTGGGCACAAAAATTGTACTAATTACAGAACAAAATAAACCTAATTAAATTCCCAAGCGCAATCTAAAAGGGTGAAGAAAGAGGTGAAAAAGAGTTTGAGACAAAGACATTGTCTCAAGGCCATGCTTTTTTTCCTCAGCAGAGTTACTCTTTACACTGTTCTTGTGATCGATTTCTTAGAAGCTCATTTATACAGTCCTATTTTCAAAGGTTTCAGGTTTTTTCTTTCAGTCTTTTGTTCACCTGTTTCTTGCTCAGTTGTAATACCAATCTCTCTCAACTCAGGCTACAGCTGCAATCCTGGGGTGCTACTGTCTGGGTGTGGAACTCATGACTGGAATACCCTGCAGTAATCGCCCCTTTATTCAACTCAGATGTCCTGTTTATTGAAGAAAATGTTCCTCTTCATTAATTAGGAAATGTTTGATTTCCAGAGTTTCCTAGAGTTTGTTGAACAGAGTATATGAAGGATGAGATTTCCTGGTTCGTGGGAATATTACAATCTTGCAATATGTGTTAGATCAGGTGCCAACTTCTAGAATCAGGTCATTTGAAATAAAACCACTGATGGGTTACTACACTTAATTTTGGCTGTCCATAGCTTTTAACATTGTTGCCTGGTCTTTGCAAAAAAAGACAAAAATGATGTAGTTGTGCAGTCAGCCAAATTGTGAGTGAGCCACCAAAGTAATAATTTGTTGAATATTTACTTTTGCATACATTTACTAAAATTACACACATAATTGCTAGAACAGTTTTGTACTTTCATTTTATATATAAATACTGTGAAATTCCATTCAGTTGACAGTGTTCTGTTTTGATACCCATGAGTCTGTTCCATTTTTAGAATATGTCCTGATAAACAACACCTCATATGAGGTTCTAATATAATTTCAATTTAGAATTAAGTAAGTGGATGTTGAAATGTTCTGTAAGAGCCAACGCATCCAACCCATGCTTTAGGTATTCCGCTTTGGCTGCTTTGGGCTGCCACAGCATGCGACTACTCTTTGCGACTGTATAATGAGACTCAGAGACAGTACTTGAATTTTTTATTTGCTTCTATTTTGTAAAATTCCAGCTCCTAGATTTGGTTAATCACATTCTATCTGCTTACATTCAATAAATAAATAAATGACTGAATAAAGAGCCTTGCCTCATGCAAACAGATAAAAGATTAAATTACTAAGCAAATGCTACCTAAAGACTCAAAAGCAAAAGGCATATGAAAACCAAAAAATATTTACAGATCTTATAAATAAAAAGCAGGCTGTGATTTTCTTAGCACCCTAATTCATACTTTGTAAGTGAAGTTGGCAAGACAGTTGACTGCTCAGAATACCTGCCCTATAACAATTTCTATTTTCACCTCCATGTCTGGAACAAAAGAAAACATGTGCCTGTTACATCTCCTTCCAGTTAGCCTCTAACTGATTTGCAATGAAAAATACTTACGAGAATCTTATTTCTGTAGTCAGAAAGTGATGCATCAGACTGATTCTTTTTGCTAGAATTTTAACAGATTTTTTCCCTTAAGAACTATTTATTATTTAGAATAGAGTTAAGTACAAACATAACTTCTCAGCTCTTTAAACACAGAACGTACTTGTTCCATCTCATGATAATAATGTCTGATTTTTGTACTAGAGCAGCTCTCCAGCTCAGAATCAGCCTAGAGAATAGTCCTCAAGTTAAAGAGTGACTGTGTAGTTCACAGGCTTATTTTCATGTTAATAGATGATACAACTCAGTAAGTGTGAATTTGCAGAGAGACACTGTGCTGATAACCCAATCATTGAAAAAAGTGCTTTACAAATGGGCTTACTTCAGAGCAGCTCTTTTCCTGTGAACTGAATTCCCCTCAGTGGTTGGAGTGCATTAGGTTTGTTCATGGAGTACACCCTCCAGTTTCGTTTCATCTGAAAAGAATCAAGTTCTTGTGATTTTGCTACTTTGGAATGTGAACCAAAATATGGTAAGCTGCAACAACTGGGAGACTTACTTTTTGGGAGGTATGGCTGATGTGACCTGAAATGTTAATGGAGATGCATCTGTGGCAGGTTGTAGGTATGCTCCATGACAGAGTTATCTTTCAAGCTGGTAGCATAAAACTTCATAGCAATGTAATTTAAATGTCAAGATAGTTAAATAATTCTTTGTAATATTGTCATGCAACTCTTGTTTCATTTATAAAAATCCAATATCATATATAATTTTTTTAAGAATGAAAATCAATGTAACTGGCAATTGCTAAGTAATTTTGTAAGTATATAAGTAAAATACATGAGTCATTATACTTAAGCTAACCGTAGCCGCCTATTCCTGCTGAATTCTATGTTTCTCCCCCCTTTTCAGAGCATTTTGGTAAAAGGAGATAGGGAAAGTTACAGGGAGGGAGGAAATGATGAGAGGGGAAACTGATTTCTGGGTCTGACATATTATGCTTCAGTGTTTAGCAACTGATGTGATTAGACCTAACACTGTTTTTCATGACTTCTCAGAAAGGGAAAGGGTTAGATATTAAATTTTAATTAATAGATTCTTGTAATATCTCTATCTTTTTACAGTTACTCTTAGCCATCTTTCAGAATAACACTGTCTGAAATTTATGTTGATCCTTTATGAGTAAATACCTTATCCGGTTTTGTTGAGTATTTTTTTTAAATAGATGAATGTTCTTCTGACAGAGAGAATTGTTCACAATATGTTGTAATTATAAAAGAAATTTTAACAGGCCAAAACTAAAAGCTACCATTTTAATTCATTTTAGGGGATCAGCTGTTCAAAGCAAAAGGAGAATAAAATCACTTCAATAGTTTTGTAATATTTAGAACACTTCTGAGCACTGGCTTTGTGAAAAAAGACTAAAGTAAATCTTCAGAAAGCTATGGCTTGCTATAGTCTATAGTGACTAGTTGTATTGCTCATAATCATCCGAGTTAGCTACTTTGTTGTAGCATATCTAAGAGTTCGCAGAAAAATATCCCTGAAGGATATAGATATTTGAATCTAGTGTATGCAGTATGGATTGTGAAAAACTGAACTGCAGAATGAATTGAGCTTTAAATGTATGAACAGGTCTGCTTGAGATGATGACAGTCAGACATGGTTCACCAAAGTTTAAAAGCTACAATAGTTGAGTTTACTGACAGACTGGCTCAGTTACGGCTAATACCACCTGTTTTAAAGAACATTTTGCTACAAAAATCTGATCAAGGAAGTATAAGGTTTTAAAATTGCATAACTTTTAAGTCTTCATATATTGATGTGAGGCTCATGTGACTGGCACTTCGCGCATTTTCAGCAGTCAAGATGCGGTGAGGTAGCCAGTCCATGGCACAGGATGGACCATGATGTTGTACTGCTACTGGAAAGAGTAAGAGCTAGTAATGCTCCTTTGACTGTAAGGCTGTTTATGATCTACCCTCAAGCAGCAACATAAACTGAGACAGAATAGAGGCTATTATGTTGAGCCACAGCCAGGAAATAATCTCTTGCCTTTCTGGACAGGACTTATGATTCACAGATTCCATGCATCTAATAGGAGAACTCTGGAGATGTAGATTTGCCTCCTCTAAAACCATTACTTCTGGATACAATGTTTTGCATTCATACTCTACGTCATTGGGCAGAACAGAATATACTACTCCTTTGTTCTTGTCTGTGAGGCAACAAAGATTGAGCTTCATGATGTGAACCATTCAGAAAATACTTATTATTGTGAATGTGTAAAGCTGTGCTGCGTGCAGGTTCCCGGACATGCTGTCCAATCCGTGTGATCAAGCAAATGCTCCTCTTAATCCCGAATGGCTCGTCTTATATACCGAGTTCCACCTGATTGAGCAAGCTCATTGCCAACAGCTGTGCACGCATGTGCCTCTACATGACTGGTTGCTCAATGCTGAGCATGCGCAGTACATGCACCTGCGTCAGCCCTCTCTGCTTCCGTGTTTACAGCTGACTTAGAGCCACGTGGCCCCTAAGTTAATCAGGTCTGGATTGCTCACAACATGTCTGTTGTCTTCCCACAAAGCTGTACTATAACTGGCTTCCTAACGAAACAGGAATACACATAGTGAAATTGTATATAATGTCTGGTTTATAAAGCTGAGACAGGAGGCATAATTTCTGCTCTCCTGCTCCCAGATTGAAAATAGTACTTCAGGATGCAAAAAAAAAGCCATAGGAGTAATCTTTTTAAAAGCAGTTACATTCTATGTCATACACCATACCTAATGTATATGTATGTGTCTAAGTATATATATCTAAGCAGAAAAAGTAAGAGAACCTATATTTGTATATATATTCATACATTAAATTTCACTCTAGCTATATCCAAGAAGTTTAATTTTCCAAGAGTGCTAAATCTTTCTTCCAAGCCCTCTTTGCAGTCCCTTTGTTAAATGAACTTTGAGTAGTGTTGTATTGTCTTTGGCTCCTGTAATTATCCATTAATCATTACGAGAAAGAACCAAAAATGTTCTCTCTTTACAAAAAAAAAATCACCATTCATATGAAATAGCAGCTTGCGTAACCCTTCAGACTTTCAAGTGCTAAAGGAATTTAGTCCAGGAAACTGGTCTGAAGATGCGTGTACTTCACCACACAAGAAGTGTACAGCAGTGATCCAGCAGGAACGGAAAGTTGCCAAGAAAAATTCCTTGTTGATGGTCAGAATCACATTGGATGTGATCACTTGACTGAGGAATGGGTTTCATGTATGAGATAAATTTTTTTATTTTTCTGCCTCTTTGGGATACTAGAACATTTCTGCATGGCTAGGAGAAATAAGATGTGGGAAGAAAAGAGTGGAATGCCTCTTTTATTTTTTTTCTATTTAAAAAAATTATACTCCAAAATATGTCCCATATTTTAAGCTTCTCTTTCTACATAATATACTTGTAGAGATGGAACATTTATCTTCTGAGTGTGCTTTCTAAGGAGTATTTTATATGGGAAACAAGTAATCAGGCAATATTGTAATGTAAGAATATTCCTGGATATTTTAAAGTAATTCAGCTTTGCAGTTTAAGTAACATCTACTCAATTGTCCATTAAAATCCTGTTGTTTTTACTTCAACAGTACTGAGACACCCAGCCATATGCTTTCAGTCTGTTTTGGGATACATAATCAAAATATCATCTCTGCTGTAAATAGAAACCTATTTGTGGTCCTTAATTATTGTCTTAATGAGGAAACATTACTTATTTCAAATGAAGCATGGCAAATACAGATCCAAGATGAAGACAAAAGTATGCACAAAATCAGCATTACCATTAATAATTTGCTGAACTGCCTAAAATGCTGTATATTTGTTCACAGTATAATGTATAGATGTCAATATTTTTATCAGTCAGCAGTCACATCCTGCTGTGAATTTTATGTGTGAACTATCTGTGACTGAACACAAGCACTGACAGCCTGATAGATGTCTGAACTGTAGATAATAGCAATAATTTGTCTAATCGGACTCAATATTTAAATGTCTGCTTCATAAAATTGTTTTTGTAGTCCAGCTGCCACTTTCGATACTCAGATATTGTTTCACCGTGCGCAAAAGCTAGTGGATAAATGAGGGAAACAAGTGTCTACTTTGAAGCAATTAATTTAGGAATTTTTTCATGTATTTGTTCCTCTGTGCTAACAACATTTTTAGCTATGAGTTTTTAGTTATGAGTGGCTTGAGAGGTATTCCATCCACATGCAGTCTCATGAATAGCTTTTGGATATTTTTTTTCCACTTAAAGAAATGGCAGAAAGATGACATTAGTTATTTAGCCCATCTCATATAAGAAAAAAATTCTCTGTAAACCTCCATAGCTTATAAACATGAAATTCAAAGCTGTTACGGACTAGAATTCACTGATGATTTAGGAAATCACCTGGGTATTCCAAACTGGCTTTAGATACCTCTGTCGCTGTATAAATTCCTTATGTTCTGAGTACCCTCTCATATTTGGCACACTGGGCGCTGCAAAATACATATTGTTGGTACGGACTAACAACAACTGAATTTCCAGAGTGAGTTTTAAGAGACCTGTGTATTGATGTGACAGCTGTATAACTTTTCAGTGATGTTAAGTAGCTGAAACTAGTTAGAAATCTTATTTTAGCAAATAAGAATTTTTAGGTGCACCTGTAACATCAGTTGAATTGGTAGTATTGATGAAGAAAACCAAGGAGAGAGGCAACTGAGGTTTATGGGAGCCCTCAGAATAGGAAATATACAACTTATATTTAAGAAAAAACCCCCACCAAATCGAGCAAGCAACTAAAGTTCCATTGCTTTTATTACAGACTTGCGTAAGGGTTTGAATTATACAATGATGAAAAGAAAAAATTTGAGCTGCATAGAAATGAACAAAATAGGATGAGATTCAATGCAAAAAATAAGACTACAGAGGATAAGTTTACCAAACAGAAATAATTGTTTTTTCTAAAAAAGTGAAAGTATTTTTGACGCAATATCCAGGGAAACTGTTAATAAGCATGGGATAGGTTCATTCAACAGATAGAGTAAAAAAGATAAGGAAATGGGCAAAGCTGAAGCAACACTGTATCATGCAGAAATGTTATTGTTCTGGACAGAATTACTAATGAATTTCAGGGACTGGGATATGATACACTTGTAGAAACAGGAAATTAATCTATTGTAGACAGCATGATGAAAACATTATGGAATTCTCTGAATACACTACTCAGCTGAATTCAAGAAAGACAAGCTCAAAACAGGTCGTCACCTGAAAACCCTTCAAGGTGGTCAGGGTGACAGAGACTGTGTTTCATACAAATGGGAACTACAAGAGTTTGACTTCCTTAGTTCAACAGAACGAAGGTGGAAGAGATTCTGTAATTACTCATTGTGTACATACAAGGGAGAAGGGAGAGGTGTTTAATATAAAAAAAAAAGACAACATGGGACCAAATTGGTATGGGCTGTCCATGGTTAACAGAACGAATGAAATATTATATAAATGAAGTTCTGAAGCAGCTTTCTAACAGGCTATTCTTGACAAACATAAAGATTATTTTTAAGACAGTTTGAGCACTATTTGAAGTATGATATGCTATGAAGGGTGGCAAAATGCTTCTCCAGATGGCCTCTCACTATCCTCTGCCTGGTAAGTTGACTGCATGAATTTGTTTGCCTTTCTGAGGCCATTTCAGTTTGCATAGTCTCATCCTGTAGATTGAAGTTTATGACTAACAGTAGCATGTCGTACTCAGTGGTTCAGTACAGTAATTGATGAAGGTACTCGGGCCCAAGAGTGTGTCTTTTTTCAGCTGTCTCAGCCAATCTGATAAAAGATATCACATCTCTGTACAAACTCTGCATGTCCTACCGAAAGGATTGCAACACCTAGTTATATAAATACACGTTTACTCTGAAGTTGGGAGTATTTTGCAGTAAAAGAAACCCTACATAGCTGATGCTCATGCCATGATTTGTTTTGTCAGTAAATAAGAATTCATTCTGCAGTGCTCTCAATCTTGTGGAAGGCATGAACAGTAAGTACATTACATGTTTTTCAAAAACACAGTTAACCATGGTGCACTACTTACTGTAATCAGTGCTCTTGTGCCAGTGTGGAAATCCCCAGTTTTCTCCCCGATAACACTAAACGTTTCTAATTCTGTCTGGCAGTGCAATAATATTTTTGAGCCTGAGATCTAATTAAAATCTGTGTGCTCTTTGATATGAAACAGATCAAAATCAAATCTGGTATTCTTAGCTTCCAGCTTTTTCTTCTCTTTACAAATGCACTCTGTTGCTGTCTGAAACTATTTTGCAGAAGTCCAGCAGACTTACCTTTTCTGTTTGAAGGATTTTTCTGCATCATTGAAAGTCACTGATACTTTGATAGGCTTACTTGAATAGATAACATGCATGCACTGTAATTTATGCATATAGTAAGAAACAGGATGAAGCATATCTTCAGCTAATGTAAATCAGCAGTGAAACATCAGAGTTCAAGTGATTAATAACTGCTGAGAACATTGTCTAATGTTTTTTACATGGGGAAACTCATGCACACTGATAAACAACCTTTTCCATTTAGGAGAGGCAAACAGAGGATAATATAGATGAAGACCTGCTTATGTAACCTGAGATACTCAATCTTTACTACTAGAAGCTCGAAGGACTATTCAGAGCCAAATTTGCATAGCATCCAACTATGGGAAACATTGCCCTTTGCCTGAAAACCTATTTCAGCCTCCAGCACAACTGAAAATATTGAAGCTTCTATGAACCAAGATTTTTTTTTGCTTATTATGACTGCTAAATACGATCTGTATTAGACTTTATTTATGCATTGTGAAATATGTTTTCTGCCTTGTTTAAAATACAGTAAAGCATGCAGGCATAGAAATCACTGTCTTTTGCTGTGCATCTCAGTGAAGGCCCCATAACCTATATTGTGGGTGCCCACACTTGACTCCACATTTACAACTCTAGTTCTCTTCTGAATTGGAGTGCTCAACAGGCAGAAGAAAATCAGTCTCTGTGACACTTACTGAACAAAAAATACATTTTTTTTTAATGTATTGAGTAGGAAGGGCCTCAAGATGTAAGCAGCCCGTAGGAGCTCCTGTGATTGAGAAGACTCTTGTTGAGCCATGATTGAAACTGATTCTAAGTATTGGTTTCTTCATTTAAATATTGGCTTCTCATTCTGTGCCAGTTGTGTGACCGGTCTTCAAGACAGAGCTCAGGCTGATCACACACCATCAAATTGTACTGTTGATTGGTGACAGAATAATGCACTTGTTTAAGATTTGCTGATGAATAGGAAGAATGATCTTGACAGTCCACCAGTGTCTTTGATGGATAACCTAATCCTCAGCAGGTTTAGCTGCTTGCAAGCATTTTACTGATGCAGTCGCTATCTGGCAAAACCAAGGACAGGCAAAGCCACCAGTAGTGGCACTGGTCAGGAGCCAGAAAGACCAGAAGCCATCAGAAAGATAAGACTGTGGAGATGTTTTCTTAATGTTATTTCCAACTTCAAATGTGCAAGCTCCTTCTCCCATTGACTTTGAAGCCTATGGCAAATGACTTAGTTCCGTGGGGATTCAATTACAAATGATGCAAAATCAAAGAGACTAAAGCATTTTGAAGTTATTTAATTGTAAGATGGTAATTACCTAGTAGCAAAAACTATGTTCAGATGATATGTTGCTGCCAAAGTAACTCACTGGGTGGCAGTGAGAACCAAAACCAGATTAAAGCTACACAGCAGGAACTCGGTGCCAAGTTCTCGGTGGCTCTTACAGAAAAAAGCAACAACGTTCAAAAAACCCGTGTCTCCTTTCCATTCAGTGTGGTCTGTGAGAAAGTACTCAGAGCAGAGCCTAAAGGCTCAGGGACATGCTTTGTAAGTCTCTCTTTTCTTATTCAGGAATTCCACTTTTTTTTCCTTTTTCTTTCAACAGCATTACACGCGCTCTTCAGAGGATTGTGAAGAGCAGTCTGGCTTTTGGGACAGCATTAATTAGATCAGGGTGCAGATGGGGGAGGACAGAGGGTAAGTAGAACCAAATAGAGTTATAAGAAAACAACTTTGTCTTTTTGACTATTTGAAGTTCATAGTTGCTCTGTAAGATGCCATTCAGAATTTATTTTATCAAGAAGATTTTCCTCAGCTTCGAAGTTACATATTGTGTCTAAAAGACACGAGAATTTAGATTTGGTTGATTGCCTCTCTGTGGATATCAAATCCACTTAGAATCCCTGACAGCTGTGTCGTGGGGGAGTGTGGTTAAGGTTTAAAGGTCACTCAAAGAATCACCAACAAAGATATGAGGGGAAGGTGATTTTTAACATGAGTTTGTAAAAGGCGCGACTTTACAGAATTCGATGGCAAGACTCACTCTATTAGTTACTGTGTGAAGGAATTGTGAAAGGGAATTGGGTCAGAGTGGTGTTAAGTGCAACTGTCACAGTGAATGGAGTGGGGGGGGCGCACAGAGAGAAGTGATTTTACAGTGGTTAGATAGGGGAAACTGAGTCAGGGTCGAGTTGGAGTGATGTATACAGGGTTTAGGGAAAAGGGTATAAGGAGTGCCCTCCCGTTGAGTCACGAGGTTCAGAAAGGACCCCCTGGCTTTCTAAACTCCTTCTCAGAGGAGTCTAGGTGC
>VZSC01005637.1:48158-96694 GCA_013398225.1 Steatornis caripensis
GAGATTTTTTTCTTTCTTTTTGTTCTTGCCACTTTGCATGTCTAGATGCACCAAATATAATACTCACATTGATCCACATGCTTAGCACTGTCAAAAATATTACAAAACATTTTCTGTTTGACTGTTACAATTACCTACCACGTATGAACTATGAATGCTTTGCCTTCTGACATAAAAGCATTGACAGAAGTAGTCTGAAAACCTAAATTCCTACTGAATTTTCAGCTGGAAACTAGATACCTTAAAAGACTGTTACTCCTTTCTTTTCCCTGTTTTTCCCTTAAAAGAGGGAAGTGTTTTGTACAGAGCCAGAACAGTAAGGTGACATACAGTGCATGAAAATGTACTGATCAGTCTCACTAAGTTTGTTTAGCCTATTCCATAATGAATTGCACTCGTTAGAGCAGAATCCCATAAACAGCCATGGAAGAATTAAATACTTATAAAGTGATATGATTGTGTACAAGTCTCCAGAAGCAAAAACTAGCTAGTTTAATCCGAGGCAGAAAGCCCAAGTAACAGGAAGAGAAGAAACTCATTGTACTTAAGAAGAGAGAGAGACATCTCGGAGAACTTTTGTTTACACAATCCAGGGAGCAGCTATCTAATTTTCACATCAGTATTCTAATTTACTTTATCCTTGACAACATACAAGTGTGTGTTGTTTGTTTATTTATGTTTTATTGGAGCTGTGTTTGGATTACTGACAATGAGATGGCTAAAAACTGGAGGCCCTTAGAAAGGGAATGCTTACAGAATGGATGTACTCTGGAGTACTTGGGGAGGGCAGCAGATATGGTGCCATGCACAACTGACTTTTGGCTACACGCTGTGGAACAGCTTCTTTTTTTTTTAACCGATATCTAACAAAAATGTATCGAGAGAAAATTTCCTTTTCATAAGACTTTTTAAAGTCAGAGCAACTGTCAGATGCCATCCCAGTCTCCTTTTTTGGTGGCCTTGCAAACTCCTCGTATTTCTAATTTTCTCATGTCTTACTGCCTTCCCGTGGATTGTCTCAGATTTCTCTGCCTCTTTATTCATTGGAAAGTGAACACAGCATCCCTTGCTTCAACAGAGACAAGCTGAACGGAACCATTCAAGTCCCTGCTTTTTGTCATACAGGGAATTTTTTTTATTAACCTGAGGTTAGTTTTTTTTATGGCAGCACCACAAGGTTGACTCATATTCAAGAGCTTTGATCCACTCAAACCGTCAAAACTCTGTATCTGCAATGCTGTTGTCTACCCAAGTTTTAGTTTAGTATGTGTGCATTTGATTTTCCATACATGTACTATTTTATACTTGTTTTTATCAAAAGTGATTTTGTGGATCAAAGTTCATTTAATTTATCATATCTTACTCAGATTCTGTTCTCCAAAAAATTAATAGTTCCTCCCAGCTTTCTTTCTTTTACATGCATTTCCTTTATTCCATCTGTCCAAACTATTGATGAAAATACTGAACAGAAACAGATCCCAGGCAGACTGTTGCAAAATTTCACTTCAAGTGTCTTGACAGCTTGACGGCAAGCTATTGCTGCCTTGGATTTTCTCCAGTTTTTTAGCCAATTTGTGATTACTCTTTTGACAATGTGCTGTAATCTACAGATGATGGGCTTAATAGCTAATTCCTAAAAGAACACCCTGAGTTCTGCTTCCATGTTCGTAATAATGAGGCCCAGAAGTTTGCCAACAGTGCTATTCTTCTTCAAGGAAATTTTCTTGTTAATTTATTTTAAACCACCTTTTATAGAGAAAATTGCCTTAGCTTGACATTCTAAATTATCAGTTCCAGATTTGCTGCAACCAGTTCTTGTCTTCAACTGATTTTTGATCCAGCAGCTCTATTGAACAGCTCTTCAAAGCACACAAATAACGATAAATGCATTTTCTTCTACCACAGGGAGGCTGTATTTGCTGTTCCTGAAAGTATTTGAAAAGGGAAAGTTCTATATAATGGATTATATATACGTATACATAACACAGAAATTACATATTTCTAAAGCTTTGTGCTGAAGAAAATCTGAAAAACAGAGGGATTAGACAAAGATTTTGAAACAGGAATCAGAAAAGCTCATAAGGCCACAACGTCAAACCCATTGCTTTATGCTGTGGTGCTCTCTTCATTCACAAGGAAAACAAGAATTCAGGTTCATGCGGGGCTCAAGTTCTGTATAATCTAATATGTTTATTCTTAAGCAAAAGTACTTTTGCCATGGTGAAGCTGCTGCCACCAGTAATAGTTTATATTGTAGTAACTGTAGTGCACACATAATTCAAACTCTTCTAGCATGTCTTACCTCAGACAATATAACAATAAGATAGAGCCAGTCTCTCGGTGTGTATGCTGTACGTTGATCATGAAAATGTTTTTTACCCAACTAAAAGGACTTAGAACACAAATTGCTGGGAGACAGAAACTATGACAAGTTTCACAACGAGCTCCACATACTTGGTACGGGGAAGCCTGCCTGTAGTTTGCCTTTATTCATAAATAAATTTATGGTAAGATAACATTCAATCTAAGATTTAATTTACCTTCTTGAGGACTCAGGTGGTCTCTGCATTCTTCCATCAGTCCTTTGAGCAAATCTTAGCAGAGTTTAGCAAGATGTGTCTGCATCTGCAAATCAGAATGGTGCTTCTAGCCGGATCAATGTCACATATTTATGTGACAAATTGATGCAAAACGGATAAGGGCTTGACACACATGTCTACATGTATACAAATCTACTGACTTTTTTTTTCTTGATGTTTCACCTCTGTCATCCCACTTGATTGTAATGTTATCAGTGGACAGTGTCGTTATTGTCAGTGGACAAGAATACTCTGACTACTTTACTCCTCGCAAAAAAGGCAATTTCTGTGGAAATGCAGAATTCTAGCTGTGTCTTTTTTTTTTTTTCCAAAGGGACTTATTAGATGAAGACAGAATATATGTTATCATTACAAAATTTGTGCATGAAAGCATAGTACATGACAAGAAACATACACAACAAAAAGATGCATTACACTCAACATGACATATGTATAAGCTAAAGTTTGCAAACTTGCTTAAGTCTGGGGATGCAAGCATGAGATCTATTTGAAACTGTAAAATTAATGAGTTCTTGCATGTAAATTCTCATATTTATACACATAAAGGCTTATTCTTCACTAGAAAAAAAGAAGTAGGGACTTATAAAACCAGGAATATTTGAAGACTTTTGTAAATGTACGAGTTGAACTTTGGTAGGGCGAGTCTTAAAAAAATTATATAAAATCTACTTATTGTAACCAGCTTGCGTTATCTCTAGCATTTCTAGATATGAGTCTAAAAGAAATACTTATTTGCCAACAGCTAACTTGGTAAGATCATCATACTAACCTCTCTAATAGTTAGAGGTATTACAGTGTGTCAATACACCATACAAAGGACATAAATATTTTCCCAAAGTCAGTGATTGAAGACTCTTATTTACATTTTTTTCTGAATCAAGCATCAGTTTCCTGATGCTGTTTTATAGCCTAGTTACTGACGAATGTCTGCCAGTAGTTTAACCTACAGGCAAATTACATTGCTAACAAGTCAGGTAATAACTGTCAGATTCTGAAAATGATCTGTTTCCTACCTAAAATCATCAGAATTTATAGATTCCTTGGCAGATTATTCTCATGAAATTGATTTTGTTACTTTCTTCTCCAAGAAATAGGCAGCCTGCGAATTTTTTTCTGTGAATTGTTGTTTAGGTTATGTTTAAAACTTGAAATTGTTTCATCTCAACTTCCAGCACTGTATTTTTAGATGAAAACCTGTTACTTTCTTTCCTTTCAAGTAAACTACTCACTATATAATTTATCTTCTATAATTGCAGAAGACAGAAGTAATTTGAAAGAGATTGTCTAAAAACCTATATTACTATGTATCAAATGGAAGAATGGTTTCTTTTCTATTTGAATTTGGGTAATTAAACAGATTTTAAGAACTGAAATACATTTATTTTCACTGTGTTTGCAAGTTGAAATACATAGTTACCCAGTATCGTTCAAGAATGAACGAATATAACTTTATAAGAGTGGGCAAAATAAGTCTAAATAGAACACAAGGTTGCTTCTCAGCAAATCTAGATGAGACTTTACTTAATGTCCTTTGTCATCAATTGAAAAAGTGAAATGCACAACAAAAATTACTTTGAATTTGGAAGACAAGAATATTGAAATAGCTATTAAGCACTCTTTGAAATGTAAGAATTGCAAAGTAAGAATATATTTGAGCATGAATTCCCATACTGTGAATTCCAGTACTAAATACTAATATTTAAGGATTAATCCCAATATTAAGTTTAGCTAGTAAAACTGGCATCTGAGGAGACTACTGTGATTTTTAAAAATTGTACTTGTATATTTGATGAAATCCTAAGTAAATCATAATATGCTGCTTGTTTTTTTTTTTTTAATTTAAATCTAGGCAATAACATATTATAGATAGATACTATATGATAGGTTGATTACAGATACATGTTACTGATAGATTATATGGCCCTGGACATAGAAGATCTGGAAAATGAATTTGAAATATCACGTTAATTTAATGAAGTTACAAACAGTACCTGCAATCTGCACGACTGAGTGGCTCTCACTTGGCTTAGCACAAACCACATCATGCAAGAAGTATTATTTTATCAGCCTATGTGTCTCACGGCATCCTATATCCCTTTGCATTTAGGAGCTGATCCTGTGATTTTACATTCCTCCCTAAAACATTAAGATTGTGGAATTAAAACTTCCAAAGAAACGTGCTATTCAGTAGTTGAAGCCCTAAATTTAGTAACTTGTGACCAACTGCGGCAGTAAGGTCTGAAAAGATCTACGCAGCCTCTGTATCTCCTAAGAAATCATTCCTTCTTGGCCTCTAGGATAAACACTGCTCCTCTAACAATAATACAGATGTGGAGGTTGCAGAAACCACAGAAAACAAGAGCATCCCAGCAGCTGCTGCATTACTTGGGAGAGGAGGAGAGTAGAGAGACAACAAAATCCCCTCTCCCTGTGTCCTGGTGGGTAGCAAGATATACAAGAGCCTGCATAAAGCTCAGGACTTCTGCTGTCTCCTCTCAGTTCTCACCGTTCCTCTGTCAGCTTCTTTTCAAGCCTCCTCAGATCAAGGTTCCCCACACTGAGGCAGGTGGTGAGTATTTTATTTTTAAAAATAGTGACAGCAGATGAAATCAGCCATCTGCATTCTGTAGGACTGGTACACTGGAGGCCCAGAACAGGAGAAAACAGATGGGTCAGAAAAATCTATGAGGGAAAAAAAGATGAAAGAATTCTNGCAGGTGGTGAGTATTTTACTTTTAAAAATAGTGACAGCAGATGAAATCAGCCATCTGCATTCTGTAGGACTGGTACACTGGAGGCCCAGAACAGGAGAAAACAGATGGGTCAGAAAAATCTATGAGGGAAAAAAAGATGAAAGAATTCTAATAGGAGGATAATGAAGAAACACAGCATCAGCTAGATGTTGTGAGACTAGATTTCAGTAATGAAGATGTTGAGGAATGGTGTGATAAAATGGATAAACAAGGAAGGGATATATTAGAACTGAACTGATATCCTTCATGAATAATGAATAAGAATGATAAGACAAGGTAGCATTAGAAAACCATATTTGAGCAAATAAGTTCTTAATCACATGTTTTTGAGTTAAGCTTCTTGCTTTCTTTATATTTTACTTAAAGAAATACAATTACAGAAAGAAAGTTAAGGCACTTGGTTTTAAAAGTATGAGGAAAGTGTTTTATAATGGCTGGAGGCAGCCTCCCATGACAATTTGCAAGACATCATTTTTCTTCTTCTTAGATGGTGGTAAGGAGTTAACATATGAAAAAATGTGTGCAAAATGGAAAACTCTCCTCTTTCCCTCTTCTGGAACCAGTGAATAACTTCTAAAATTTTTGTAAAAAAATATTAATTCAAAATTTCAGAATGAAAGAAATAATAGCCAGTTGTTTTACAAAAGTGAAGAACCATTCCAGTTGTTATTTGGGGAAGTTATTATTTCTTATAGTATTATAAACTGTAAAAATACGGAATGCATATGTTAAAATATCTTGGTATGGTAGTAATAAAGTAGACACAAAAGGTTGAAATCAAGCATACATAAATTCTAAATGAAGGTTTGAAAGAACATAAGCATTGAGAGCCCTGTACACCAATTGCAGTGATCAAGATTCTGAACTTCAATAAACAAAGAGGAACAAAGCATGCACTAGCGTTCAGGATGGGTGAAGTACAGCAAAAATTGTGGCGGTTTTAACCCTGGCAGCAGCTGACATTGAGTCTATGAAAAAAAGTGATGAAAGTACGGAAGCAAAGAGACACTAAACGTGAAGCATGGTAAAGTCACAGTGGTCATTCTGAGTGTTAGAAGTGGTCTTTAAGATACATCAGGAAGGGTTATTACAAATAGAAAGTAACTATTTTTTAAGCTAGAACTTTGTCAATGCAGGTTTTAATTCAGTTAAGTGTATGAACTGCAATGACCATGCAATAAGTGGAAAAGTAAACGTTTAGCTAAGTTCAAGTATCTTTTCATGTTGCTATGCTATGCAGTTAGCTGTCTAAGCCTAATCTTATACAATATGTTAAGAAAGAAGAGTGTCAAAGCTCAGAACTGATTAACTTCCCTGTGCTTTTTCACATAGATAACATGATTATGAGCTGTCTTGCAGGGAACATGAAAATGGGCATTTTGTGAGGAAGGTGTCATAATACAGGAGAAATATAGCTTTGGATGTAACTGCCACACAAATTTGAGGCAAACCCAGTAGTTTTGCTTGAGGCAGTTGGTTAAAAATATTTGAAGTTGGCACAGATATAAATCACACCCAAACTGCAGTCAGCATTGCACTAGGGTTCACTTGCACATGGATGTTTATTTTTAAAAGCAAAGCGACACTTCCCTAGCTACACTGCCCTGGAAATTCAACCCACAGGACCTGCTAAGGAAAAGTGCTGAGACTTCACAGACTGGGAACTGACCACATCTCCTTGCTTTTCAAGATACTCTATCTCTGTACAAACTTCTTTGGGAATATAAAGTTAAAACTGTCTGTATTATCTACTCCTCTTCCCTTATACGTTCTGTCATCAGGGGTTTAGTTCAGGATTTAGGGTGATAGGTACCTTATAGGTATTGATTTAAGTCATAAAATGTAATCAGTGCAGCAAACATATGTCTCAATTAACCCTGTCTGCGTATAGTTCATATTTAAATCAATTAAAAAGCAGAGACTTAATATCTTCAGCCACAAAGCAGAAATAAAATATGCAATGGAGGCAGATGTAACACTCATCCTAATCTTGTTTGTTTACCTCCAATCTTGCTTTTATTGACGATACTTTCCCCAGTTAAAAAAATGTGTTTGTGGATATACTTGCAAAATTGTTAAGCAAGCTTTTAGCTTCATGAATCATACAAATTACGTTTAAATGACTGCACAATACTTGTATTTCTAAAGGTTAATACAGTTACCCTTGTGATATGGCTTACAAAGCTATGGTTTTTGACATAACATTTGACAACTTTTATATTGTCTTATAAAATCTTGCATCTGACATTGCAAATATCCTCATGTCATGCATAGTATTTAAGTTAACCTTTACATTATTAGACTCCAGGACACTTTCCTATGCAATTAGAAGTCATAAAATTAATGACTTTTTTTTATAAACATCTCAGTTTAGTAAAATAACGGATAAGTGACTACATTTTACAATGTTGTTACAAGCATTATTATTATGGTTTTGATTAGTCGGCAGAACACCTCATATGAAATTTGTCTTGTTACATTAAAATAAACCAAAACTTTTTTTTAAGCCTACGTAAATCTACCAGATAGTGTCAGTTCAAGAGTTATGAACTGAGGTCTTGTTATTGTGTATAAAATGTAAACATTTTCATGGAGAATTAGTGGGATGAGGGAAACTACAGGTCAGACAGTCTCACCTCCATCCCTGCAAAGGTGATGGAACAGCTCGTACTGGAAGTCGTCTCAAAGCACATGGAGGAGAAGAAGATTATCCAGAGTAGTCAACATGGATTCACCAAAGGGAAATCCTGCTTGACCAATCTGATAGCCTTCTATGATGGCATGACTGGCTGGGTAGACGAGGGGAGAGCAGTGGATGTTGTCTGCCTTGACTTTAGCAAGGCTTTTGACACTGTCTGCCACAACGTCCTGACAGGAAAGCTCAGGAAGTGTGGGTTAGATGAGTGGACAGTGAGGTGGATTGAGAACTGGCTGAATGGCAGAGCTCTGTGGGTTGTGATCAGTGGTGCAGAGTCTAGTTGGAGGCCTGTGACCAGTGGTGTTCCTCAGGGGTCCGTACTGGGTCCAGCCCTGTTCAACATATTGATCAGCAACCTGGATGAAGGGACAGAGTGTACCCTGATACAAAGCTGGGGGGAGCGACTGACTCACCGGAAGACTGTGCTGCCATTCAGCGTGACCTGGACAGGCTGGAGAGTTGGGCGGAGAGGAATCTCAGGAATCTCATGTTTTGTGACAGCTTTTCTTCAAAACTACTTGAGAACTTTCAGGTTTACATAATGAATTTAACATATAGACTATTTTTGGTCAAAATTACTTTAGATTTGTCAAGACAGTACACTGAGAATCATCTTGTAAAATCTTCATTGTTATTTTGGTACAGCCAGAGGAAGAACTACTCCGCAAAATCAAATCAGAGAGGTTTTTTTGGTTAAATGTCAAGAAAGATTGTTTTTTTGTTGAATAAACACAATATAGTCAATTCCTGATTTAGTAAAACACTCAGTGGATGCTTAAACTTTAAATAGAAGTGTAATAATGTTTTAAATTAAGAATGATATTGACATGTGGGATTTTTTCCCTGTGCAGGAGATGCAAAAAATAACAGAGATCGAAAAAATCAGCAAGTTTTCTGCAGCACAGGGCCATCTCCAAAACAGAAGTAGCAAATTTTGAATTTGAGTGTTGAGGATAGTTGTTCAGAGTTTAACTATTTTTCACAGTAAATATCAGCAAAATAGTTGCAAGCTGTGAAAGAAAGGGATTGTTAGCAAAAAGTTATAAACAATAATTCCCAGGGGAAAGAGAAATGCTGCTTATTTAAGTCTCTGGAACAGAGGGAGAAATTAAGAGGCACTGGAGGGAAAAAGAAAAGAAGGTTGAAACTACATTATGGTATAAAATCAGTCTGAAATACTAAGGGTTTAGAAAGAGTCACAAGAGTAATTTTAGACCAAACATTTACAATAAATCTAATCTAGTCTATTCATTGTGTTTTAAAGAAGTTCAAAATTAATTTTAAATCTTCTGAGGAAAATTTTCTATTTTTCACAGTAAAAGAAAACAAAGCAAATTGGAAAGTCTGGTATTGTTCAGTGTTGATACATATTAAACAGCTAGTTAACACCCAATAAATAAATTCAGTACTGTTTCTCAAGTATGCTGTCACTATCTGCTTTCATTTGCCTCAATATGCAAAAATCTTTGGCTGTTGGGCTTCTGCTGCTGTTCCTTGTAATCTGTTTTTCTGAATATAGTGCATCATAGAAGTAATTGCTGCCCCGTATGGAGCATTGAGTCATAATATTCCCAAGAACATTTTGTTCAGTAATGTGCCTCACAAAATCTTAAATTTATTTGAATCAAAAAAATTCCCCTGTCCTATGAACACCGAAGAAGAAAATTAGACATTTCTCCTGAAAAATTAAACAAAGATTTTATTTTAAAAAAAACAACAACAAAACAAATATCCTCTGGGGAAAAAACAGAATTGGATTCTGCATGCGTCATGCATATGCGCAGGTAGGAAGAATTTAACACGAAAAAAAGCCCAGGCTGAATGGACTTTTCAAAGGAAAGATGGGGCTCATCTACACAGGGAAAGCAAGCAGATCCCAGGTCTTCTGCTTGAGCTTCAACTCCAGGGTTATATTACATGTATTCAGAGGATGTTGAGGCAGAGCTGTTAGTATGTTCCAAATTTCAAGTATCCCATTAGTGCAGCTTAACTCCAGAATAATTCTTCAATAAGAGTGCATATTTGTTATCTAACTGACAGCAGTCCATCCTCTCTTGCTCCAAATTCTCTGAATTGGTATTAAAGTTTATTTTGTTTACTGCTAGTAACTTATTTAGTAAAGTAGGACACCATAACTTCTTTTCTTCTTATATTTCTGTAACTTTTGATATTACTTTGCAATATAAGCTAATGCTTCTTCTTTGGAGACAAAATAAAGAGAACCTTCCAAAACGTTTCTGGAGTACTTGATTTTTTTTTTTTCCTACTGATTTTCTGGAGAATCCGCACTTCTTTAAAATAATTCTGTGAGAAATTTTATTCTTTAGATCAAGGCCTGAGACATCTATTTTGCATTAGCATTATATTATTATTTTTTTATGAAATAAATCTTAATCTGAACCTGCAATTCAAATTTGAGAGGGAAAAATACATTTTTAATATCCTCTTTTTCACTTTCAGCTTTATTAAATTAGCCTGCATATGAACCAAAATAGAGGAATTAATCTCAAATGTTCTGTTTTTACGGCATGTCAGAGGTTTGCTCAATACAACTTACAACAGTAACTGGTGTTCTATGTGTTTGTTACTTGATGCGCTTCAGATTCATTACTTCATTAGTTTGAACAGAAGAGTAAACATCATCGATAGGAAGTATCATGAAAGGAGAAATTAGTTATTATAAATAGTTACTCCTAATACCCCCTTAGGTCAATGCTTAAAGCTTCCTTTCTGAGGTGTTTACAAAGGCTGGTTTTGGTCACCGCAAGCTACACTCACCCTGGAGCTAAGGATGAGATCACTTCTGTAATTTGTCTGATTCACTGTAAGGCTCATCCTTATTCCACCAGCTAGGGAGAAAACCTGTGGGGACCATCATTCTGGGATTAAAGTGAGACATTTCTAAATGGTGTACATCAGTGTTCAGGCAAACACTGGAACTCACAGACTGGATAAAAACCCTCTTCCAAAACACCATCCTTCCACGCCACATCCCTCCCCTCTTAAAAAAAGAAAAGCAACATAGGGCTCATTTGCATTATAGATTACTTCAAATAGCTGAAGGTATAGTCACAAAAAGAATTGTCCATTGCCTTCTTTTTCTATTTCAGCAATTGTCAATAAGTGCAGATTGGCTGAGCAGCAGAAATCTTAAAATAAGCTCAGAATTTTTCTGCACATTTTCAGATAAGAGAAGATAAAGAGCTGAGGTTATGTCCGACTACCAAGCTATTGTCTAAATTGGAGGCAAAAGATCATGAATCATATGAGACTTTATCTTCCCTCTCAAGAGATCAGTTTGTGGTTACATCTTACTGTACCAAGATTATCCTAAATCTGCTAGAAAACCAATGGGATGTGAGGTAACAAACCAGATTGTTAGCATCACCCTGTCATCTCCTTGCAACTCTCTCTCAAGTCATAAGCAGTTCTCATGCCATGTTTGAAAGGAATTATTCAAGTAAAGGAGAAATAAACTGCAAAGCAAAAGTTCAGGATGTTTTTCTTGTTATCTGTGATACAATGTCTGTAAATTTACCACTGTGAAAGAAATAATGCAAAGCTATCTCAGCATTATTCCTGCGAGCAGCCCTACTGTTTTGGCCCAAGGACCAGAAAATCGTGTATTACATTTTTTTACAGAGACTACACTGTCAAAGGCAGTTTGTCAGAAGACCTTCATGGGACGAGAGCACATTTAATGCCAGCCACTGTTCCTTCTTTGAATATTTCTCTTCAATAATGATTTGGCTTTAACAGCTAGTCTTGTCGTTCACATGGCTTTTTCTCTGGCTCCGCCTCAGTGAGCTCAATGTATGCCTACCTTTTCATCAAAAATGGCTTAGTGTCTGAAATCTTCTTAAAGACCAACAAGCAGAAGAAGTTGTTAAGAATTAGATATTCATTTGCAACAACATTTAAAGTTACATGCTTTTGCCTAAATCAATCAGATAAATATTATTCCTGACCATATCTCAACTACTTAAAATTTTGGTTTATGGTAACATTTTTGCTGCTTTTGCATTTTGGCTTTCTCTTGCTTTTTTGTTTTTTATTTTCTGCTGTTTTTTACTGTAAGTATAGTAAGTGATAGTTTTCAATTGATGGTTCGTTGTCTTTTTTGTCCCCTGCTGAACAACCTGTTTCATTCTTGTAATTTTAATTGGAGTAGAACATTTTCATTTCTACAAAACGATTGTAGAGACTTTCATTTCTACAAAATAATTGAAGACTGTAACCATTTCTAAGTAAAACGTGACTAGCCTTTAAGAGATTTCTAAAAAAGACTGCACAGAACAACTCACTGCAGCAATGAAAAAAATTGCACACATATACCTAGCTCTTCTGCAATAAATATTTAGTTACACTATTCCTTACTGGTTTTGTTCTGGAAGTTTGTAAAAGGTCTTACAACAAAGAAAGCACACAAGGACTCCCCTCCTAATTTCAGAGGGTGCAGCTTCTCAGAAGAGACTTAACTAAAAAGTAAAATTACTAAAGGAAATTGCTTCTGTCCTAGCCCAAACCAGAACATTTTCCTATCTTTAGTAGATGTACATCTACAAAAATATTTATGTATATAGAAGTGCTGTAGCCAAAACAGGGGCTTATTTAATCCCAAAAGTAGATGTACTTTAAGCAAAATAAAATTAATACTTGTTTTGATTTAATTTAGACATAAGCACAATGAAATAGAATAACTGATGAGAGTAGTTAAGCATTTTGTAACATTGTAATGCCACCAACAGGCTTTTGAAACACAGTTGGTTTTATATTAATTCTAGCCAAACTGTAAAGTGGAAGAGATTTGTGGTACAGTTGCCCAAACAGAGTGCAGGAAGACATGTGCTGGTAGTAAAATTAGCAAGAGAAGAACTAAGGATGTAGAGCAGGCAGTAAAGATGTTTGTTAAAACCAAAATAATCCTGAAGAGCAGGGAAAACAGATGTCTGCTAGAACTGTAAAAATCCTACAGAATAAGTTAAACAAGGGTTAGGATAAGTCCTGGCCCAAAACATGAGCTGTAAAGAGCAGGTGAGAACACTCACTTTTGTTTTTGGGAGGGGGCAACAGCGTATAAAACATCAGTGACGAGAGAGGAAAGATGGGTATGAAAGAAAACAGACCACTAGGGCTCCTGCTTCTCTCATCAAATCTCTCTTGTGAAGGACTACCTTGACCTCATAGACTAAAACCCATACAGGACTGTAGCCATCAGTTCTAGCTGTATGGCACCAGTTCTCTTGAACTAACTTACAGCTAGTTCAGAACATCAGCATTAATTACTAATTATTTTGTATATGTGCAGATAATGACTGAAAGTGATTAAGAACTAAGCACTTGGTAATGTGTTTTGTTAATGAATATCAAATCCAGTTGAGATGTTTTGAAGTTTGAAACTGTTCTGATGTATCAGTCTTTCAAACACACTCTCATCACAGCAATCTCTAATTGCGTAATTGATCTATAGATCTACAAGTATTTGTTTGCAGTGGTGTAAATGTATTTATTCAACAGATGGATACACAGATGTAAAGAACAGCTTGGCTTGTCAAGTCCACTGTCAGGGCACAGCAAGGACAGCTCCTCCCTGGGGAACGGATAGCCACAGGCATCAGAGGGACCTCACCAGCCGTGGCCCGTCCCACCTCATCCACTATAAACCACAAGCTGCCACACCATTTGCTAAGATTATTTAATGAAAATAGACAGTAATACGGTAGAGGAAACAACACTGAAAAAAGGTGACAGGAAGCCAGGGAGTGGAGACAAGGACGTATTCAGTGTTTAAGGCCCCTTTTATATCAGGGAATATGCATGACTGATCATGTCAGATATGAACTGTGCTACAAAGAGATGGAAAAAATAAGTGAAATGGTCCCTCTGTGACCTGGGGAAAAGACATTTTTTCATGACTTCAAACCTGGTAGGAGGCTTAGTCAGTGTATGTGAACAAGTGGACAGATCTAGTATTTCAAAGCTCTTCAGTTGTACTAGCATTTTTGACTTTGAGGACAGGAATTGGGAAGGTATTCAGGTACTTTTTTTTTTGCTTCAGTGTTTCAGAAATCAGCAAAATTTACTATGGTGATTAATGGTATGAGAGATTGATCAACCAGTCTTTATAACCTTACAGTAGCCCAGATGCAGACGTGATCTTGGATATTAATATATGTTTAAAGAAAACAGAATTTTTGTTAAGGCACTGGAATTATTCCTGTACTTTGTGAAATGTTTTGAGAGTTCTCATTAAATTCTCATTTTCTAAGATCAGTCATCTCTGAAAACAGTACTTTATATCTTTTGCCTACTGTTACACAGATAGCAAACATATTTCTCCACGATGGCAATCAGCTCCCTAAAGCACAGCTTCTTTTGGAGAAGCTTGTGCTATTTGTTACCAAGATGGATTGACAAAGTCTTTAACTCACCTCAGTTGCTCAGGGTTTCATCACAACTTTGTATCTCTCAATTTCTGAATAACATACATGCATTTTTTTAAACAATTCTTCACCCGATCGCAGTCCATCCTGTGTACTAAATGTGGACAAGATTTTCTCACAAAGAAGATGGGTAAGAATGTGTTAACTACAGTAACATGAAATCTAACAGGAAAGCTATTGGTAAAATTCTGCTTCAACTTTCAGCAAAAGATTTCCTAAATATTTTTTGAGACTTGACTCAAGGATTTCAGTTGAAAACTTCCAAGTAACTAACCTAGAACTGACAATTGGCAGAGATAATTTCATCTCTATACTTACCAGTAACTGAAAATGGGAAAAAATAAATCCTGAGACCAGAAGGTTGGGGGGGATAGTAAGCATAAGTATTCCTAATTATGGTATGCTTGACAACTTTCCAAATATGACATTTATGGGGGAAAATGGATTTATTTATTTTCTTGAATTGCTTTTTCTTTCTCCTAGGGGATAGTTAAATAGGACACATTTGAGGTATTTTCTTCATACAGATCAATATTTTTAATTGATATTTATTATTTTAGCTGAATTTTCCAGGTTACTTGCACTTCACAAAACATTAAATTATACAAAACCATGTATCAAGGATATGGGCCCAATGGAGTTTAGTTTACTGAGATACAAACTGATGAAGAAAAGACTGAATATGGTCTGGAAGTCAACACCTGTTTTATAACAGCTTTCCAGGAAAGTTATTCCTTATATCCTGAAGTGAAAGACCTTCTCATGTTTCAAGCACGTCTTCAAAAGAAGACAAACTGAACACTCTCACTTCAGTAAGCTCTAATAGATGGAAGCTATTTGACAGATTATTCAAATTTGCATCCATAGAAAAGAATAAAAAATTGGATTTTTATCTGAAAAATGATTATTTAACAAAGACTTTTGTCATGTGATATTTACTGCAGAGTATTTTTTTGGAAACTAGACTTGGAGCTAAAGCTTACACCTTGAAATTCTTATAGGAAAAATAAAAACAAGGCAAGAAAGGTATTTTTTTCACGTAACATACAAAGTTGTGCCTGCCCTTGCTGATAGGCATATGTCAGAAAGTAGGGTTTCATCAACTGGAAGGCTTTGCACTTTATTACATAGTCATATAAAGATAGAGTGCAAAAAACAAAAGCAATGAAGACATTGGAGACTAGTAGGTACAGTGAAGATAACACTGGTGTGATTTGGACATTCTGCACTGATACCAGTCAGGACTCAAATTTGAACCCATTCAGAATAAGAATAGATAAGTTTTATAATTTTGTTCATTGGCAGAAGACAAATATTGAACTTCTACACCAAGGTCCAACTCATTTTTTGCAGAGAAAACTCACAGCAGATAGCCCCAAAAGAGGGCTTATAGACACTTCCATGTATTACATAAACAGACCAATGAACCACAGGAAATTTTTCTGATCCCATTTTGGGTAACACCTTGACTTTTTGTAGACCAAACTCAAGAAATAATGATTTCTTTTTTTAAAACCGATTATTATTTGACACAAAGGTAGTCACTAGACTTACACGTAAAGATGCACACTAATATGGAGCATATTTAAAATCTAAATTCACATATCCCCAATACATGTAAATATGCATTCTTCATCTGAGGAGATTACATGCAAAATGATAGCAGCTTTCCAGGCAGATTACAGCTGTGTTACTCCAGCAGCTACAGTCTAATTAAGATTAAGAATGGATGAACAGCAGTGACAGAGCAAAACTTTTGAAGGTCAGAGATATATTTTAAAGGGGACTATGAGGCTGGATAAAAGAGAAAAGGCAACTTAACGTGGTTATAAGTGCAGGCTGAATACACTGGGACAACGGTTTGAAAAACAGCTGTCATATGACTTGTCCCATCCATTATACAGCTTATGAAATCTGCCACAGACTAACTGTGACTCCTACAAGCAAGTTTTCTTACTGCTTCCATAGCATACCCATTCATTTTTATGGACTGAAGTAGGGAATTTAGGAAACATAAATTCTATGCTTAGATCCCTCTCACAGGCAGTAAACCTGCTGTATGCTGCAACAGCATATCAATTATCTTACTGTGTTCTGTAGTTTACTTTTTGGGGGGAGGAGATGGGATCTGGATAAGACAATTAATTGTGTTTGTGGCAAAGGCGGAATGCATTTTTGTTTGTCTTAATAACAAGATGGTAAAAGTGCAGATGAATTGTTCAAAGATGTACAGTTAATGTTATTTATCAGACTGGTTTGCAGTTTCTTCTCACTCTTCTCTATCACTGATCTGAGTCCTTGAACCTGTGAACTGTTGAAGATCTTTAAACTCTGTTTTAGTAAGTGGGACCTAAGACAGAAGCTTGACCATTAATAAACTATATTTATTAATGGTATAAATGAACAAATGGACAAAAGTAATTTGTGCATGCATAAGTTTGTATTTATATATATATATGGAGCATAATTTTATTTTATCATTGATTTCCTGTGTTTTGCAACAGTAGTCTAAATATTTTTATACTTGGGAAAAAACGAAAATTCTTCAGTACAAATGTTTTGTCAAGTTAATCTCACATTTTAAAATCATTCAGAATAAAGCACCACCATTATCTAGCCTACCTTGGATCTATGATATTTCAGTAGCTCAAAGGAATGTCAAAATCAGTAACAGTAGGAAGGCAGCAGTTGCTCTGACAGCTGAAGCATGAACTGAATCTGTCTAGCAAAATTAGCCTAATATGGTCAAATTGCTTTTGCTTTTTAACTGTATATGGGCAGCAGCAAGACACTCTGTGTGTGACTTCCACATCAACTAAGAAACATATGGAAATTACATAACAAATTGCTATGGCCATTAATAAGCAATAGAAAAACATACCTCTTGAATCATAGATTTTTTTTTTTGTGTATCAAAGCCTTTACTGAAATCCTTCACAGTTTCCATTTTTCCTCCTACCAACACTAACTAACTTCTGCATGGAATTTTATTCCTCAATGATGTATAGGGGGAAAAAATATCCTATTATGCTTTGTTTCTGCTTATTGCATTATGGTAGTTTCAAGTTTCAGCTTTGTTAGAAACCCCTCCAGGAAATGAGTCATTTTTCTTTATGTAGCAAGTAGCATGACACAAATCCATCTTGAATATGAATGGAATAAGCAGATAATCAAAACCTTCAGAAAATTGAACTACATTGTTTCAACTAGATTCATACTCTTTTAAAAAGTTGTGGATCTGTAAGAATGGATTTATCTTGAATATGTATGTTGCTTTCGCTATCTTTGAAATGTGTTTTATACAACAGGATTCTCTTAGTAGTTTCCTATGTTTTTTTCTGCTCTGTGTTTTTGCTATTTTTTCTGAAGAAAGATAGATCTGTATGGATAACTTTCAAAATAAGAGAAGAGGGAAAGAACAGTAACTTGACATCACAGCTAAATTTGGCCATTTCTAATGAGGCATAGTTGCATTAGGAATAATAAACCTCTCTTTTTACATCACCTCAGGTTCAACAAAACTTCTCAGCATCCATGGCACGATATTATGTTATATTTGCTGAATCTCCAAGCTGATTATTCACAGAATCATAGAATACTTTGGGTTGGAAGGGACCTTTAAAGGTCACCTAGTCCAACCCCTCTGCAGTGAGCAGGGACATCTTCAACTAGATCAGGTTGCTCAGAGCCCCGTCCAACCTGACCTTGAACGTTTCCAGGGATGGAGCATCTACCGTCTATCTGGGCAACCTATTCCAGTGTTTCACCACCTTCATTGTGAAAAATTTCTTCCTTATATCTAGTCTGAATCTACCTTCTTTTGGTTTAAAACCGTTACTCCTTGTCCTATCACTACAGACCCTACTAAAAAGTTTGTCCCATCTTTCTCATAAGCGCCCTTTAAGTACCAGAAGGCTGCTATAAGGTCTCCCTGGAGCCTTCTCTTCTCCAGGCTAAACAACCCCAACTCTCTCAGCCTATCATCACAGGAAAGATGTTCCATCCTTCTGATCATTTTTGTGGCCCTCCTCCAGACCTGCTCCAGCATGTCCATGTCTTTCTTGTACTGAGGGCTCTAGAACTGGATGCAGTACTGCAGATGGGGTCTCATGAGAGCAGACTAGAGGGGCAGAATCAACCCCGTTGACCTGCTGTCCATGTTTCTTTTGATGCAGCCCAGGATACAGTTGGCTTTCTGGGCTGTGAGCACACATCGTCAGCTTTTGTCCAGCTTTTCATGCACCAGTATCCTTAAGTCCTTCTCAGCAGGGCTGTTCTCAATCTCTTCATACCCCAACCAGTATTGATACCGGGGATTGTCCTAACCCATATGTAGGACCATGCACTTGGCCTTGTTGAACCTCAGGATGTTCGCATGGACCTACTTCTTGAGCTTGTGCAGGTATCTCTGGATGACATCCTGTCCCTCAGGTGTGTCAGCCTCACCGCTCAGCTTGGTGTCATCTGCAGATTTGTGGAGGGCACACTCGATCCTACTGTCTATTTTATTGATGAATATATTAAACAGTACTGGTCCCAATACGGACCCCTGAGGGACACCAGTCGTCACTGGTCTCCATCTGGGTATTGAGCCATTGAGCCTTTGACCACTACTCTCTGGATGCAACCATCCAACCAATTTCTTATCCTCCAAACAGTCCATCCATAACATCTGTATCTCTCCAATTTAGAGAGAAGAATGTTGTGGAGGATCATGTCAGAGGCCTTACAGAAGCCCAGATAGATGGCATCTCTATCTTTTCCTTTTTCCACTGGTGTATTCACTCCATCATAGAAAGCCACTAGGTTGATCAGGCAAGACTTGACCTTTGTGAAACCAGTAGTAGATATATTTATTTTCATTCTGTGGAAAGAAGGATATATATTGAATGTTGTAACCCAGGAAATTGATTTTGTATGCCACATTTCCTGCAAATCAGCAACCTGTATCTTCTTGATTCTATTTTGACTAAGCTGTTGCCAAAGATGAACTACAGTAAAGGGGAAAGAACTTAAAATCAAGTGCCACTTTACATGACCTGTGAACTGGTCCTGTATTTCAAAAGTTTCATGTAAATGCACATATAAAGTCATCTGGAAGTTGACTGACCTTGATTCTGGAATGGTCAGCTATCTTGAAGGTGGTCATTTGGAGCAACATGGGTATTCCCATTGACAAATGACATGGAAATTACAATTTAGCATTTGGTGTGTATCAATGATGCTCTTGGACTCCAAAATAAGTGACAAAATACAGCAGCCAACACCCAGATGGTCATAGTCAAGCTATATTCATTCTAGATCTACTGGATTCTGGTAGATTTTATATGTAACTGCTGTTACCTCCTGAGAAGCTGAGTAAATATTCATGCAGTTAGGTTTTATTAATATTCATGATACCATATGTGTTTGATCTGTGTGGCAGGGCTTTGGTAGCAGGGCAGGGAGCTACACAGGATGGGTGGCCCCTGTAAGAAGCTGCTCGAGGCTCCCCCAGCTCCAAGTCAGCCCCGTCTCAGGCTGAGGCCAGGCCAATTAGCAACAATAGATGCACCTCTGCGATGATAACATATTTTAAGAAGAAGACAGAGGAGCAATCGTTGAGACATGCAGCAGAGGCAAGAGGGAGAGGTGAGCGAAAAACCTATGCAGATACCGAGAGTCAGTGAGGAAGGAGGGTGAGGAGGTGACAGGAGCAGAGATTCTGCTGTGCCCTGTGGTGAGAGGGCAGGCTGCGCCCCTATATTCCACAGAGGATTGTGGTGGAGCAGCTCATGAAGGACAACGGTGGAGCAGAGAAGGACCTGCAGCCCATGGAGGAACCCAAGCTAGGGGAGGTGCCTGCACCCAAAGAAGGCTGTGACTCTGTGGGCAGCCTGTGCTGGGTTGGTGTGTTCCTGAGGGACTGCACCACACAGAAAGGAGTCACGTCAGAGGGGTTCATGAGGGACTGTCTGCCATGGGAGAAAAAATTGATTTTTTCCCAAGTTGAGTCTGTTTTTTGCCTGTGACCATAACTGGTGAGTGAACCCTCCCTGTCCTTGTCTCGACCCACCAGCTTCTCATTATATTTTCTCCTCATCCTGGTGTCAGGGCGAGAGGTAAGCAAGCAGCCACATGGTTCTTTGTTCCCGGCTAAGCCTAAACCACGACACTGTAACTGCAGTGTTACCAACATATGAGCTGACATATTTAGTGTCAGTACATCTTTTTACACTGTATTCACTGCGATGTAGACTCACTCATGGAACAGACAAACACCACAGACTCTGTCTACATGACACTACTACTCCTCTGACTACTGTAACCTTCATTAGGTGTCCAAGTGTATTTTCTGGTCACGATGTTCAACCAGAGGCTAAAAGTCCCTTCCTTCTTGTACATACTAGCTTATGTGAACTAAGCAACAGGAAGTGATAATGGATTGAAATCCATCATGACAGGGCTGAAAGTTCAGCATTTTTTTCTCCTTATTTATTTTGAGTACTATCTTCAGCTTTGTTGCATGTAAGGAGCGCAGAAGATGTGTTCTACTTTTCCAGATTCAGTAATGTTTCAGACAGTCCAAGAGGTAACTAATTTTCATTCTAAAAGTGAAGAACTATCAGCATGAAGAAGAGTATCGACTGGAGTAATCCTGTGACACAACTGTTGACATCCTAACCTTACTCTTACAATTTGCAAGGCAGTAAGTATTAGGTTTAGTTGATCCAGATAAAGATTATCTTGTATCTGAGAGCTATGATAGCAGAAAAATACATTTCTTCAGAAGCATACTGTTTCGGAAAGAAAACTTACGTGGGAAAAATTTATAGTCATGAACGTCACACAGAGGAAACCAAGCTGCAGTGAGAGTGCATGCAGACTGTAGGCTCAGCAACCTTAGAATAGAAAACTGTCACCATTTCCTTCATTTTCAAATGCATATTATCCTTGGTTTTTTTTTCCACAGCAGAAGAATACAATGAAGGTTGCTTTTGCTGAAGATGACAGTCTAATTGATTTTATTCAAGCTGTGCTTATTAGACATCGAAAACTGACAGTAGTGAATGCAAATGTTTGATGTGTGTCACTGTAAACTGCCAAGATGCTATGAAAATTGACAGATCAGTTGTTAGGCTCTGCATCTTTGGAGTTTTGCTGAATTAGAAGTACTTTAGTACATAGCTGCCCCTCTGTTTGCTAGTCTTGAATCAAGGGCACATCATTCTCACATATTTTAATTTATTAATTTATATTGTCCCTTGCGTTTTCTTTCACTATGATGGTGAGAAGTGGTCCGAGAAGGAAAGGATGATCTCCTCCTGAAAGAATAAATCCCCTCACTCCAATAAATTTAGGTCTACTTGTATAAAGAAGGCTTGTACCTTGACTTTCTACCTAGAATCTTTTCTCCCACTGCCTTGCCTGCTATAGCAGTAATGTGCCAAGAGTACACCTACTGATGGGAGTGAAAGATGTATATAATAGAACATAAAATCAATATTGAGGAAGCTATCATAGTGCTTCTAAATCCTTATAGTTTCATAGATTTCCTGAAGAGTTAGGCCACATTCTTTTCTACCTCTTTCCTTCCTGCCCAAAGAAAGCAAGAATCTTGCTCGTGTAAAGATTATATGTGTGACTGAGGAAGAACTATTTATGATAGTTGAGATGATACATCTTTTTATTATATTTCTCCTGGGCACCTATTGAATGAAAATAAAATTTGTGTCTTTTCCTATACTCTTTATCAAGACGAAAATATCACATACTCAACAAAATTCGTTGTTCTATAGGGTTGATTCTGGAATTTCTTATATGGGCATAGATGTCAAGGTGGCAACATGTAACTGCAGAAAGGACTGAAAAAAGTAGAAACACAATCTAATATCCTGTCATCTTTACTAGCTTGACGTAGAAATTCCGTAAGTGGTGCTAAAAATTAATCAGCTATAAGGTTCTGTGTGCAGGGGAAGTTCTGCAATCTTTAGCAATAACTGCATTGCTCACATTTTCCATGACCTACTCTTTCACTGACTTATATTATTTTAGTTATCACATAGTGAAAAGTAAAACCACAGTCTGTGGGAGAAATCAGAGCGTATAAAAGTCTTTGTTGAAGCAGCTCTATTTATACACTTCACATAAAGCTTAGCAGTTTTAGATTCAGTAAAAATATGCGTCGTTTTACATAATTTTCTTGTCATGTTAATTTTGCACTTTTATCTCCAGATAAAGATGATTATAGCATCAGCAGCATCAGTACCTCCCATAAGTCCAACTACTTATATAGGTTAGGTGTCTTTCAAAGGTTAAGACCTTCATTGAGTTTCCATTTCTCATTCCTTTTCTTTCTTCTAACTGACACAAATAATGGCTTCTGAAAGGAGAGGGAAAATAGGTTAACAATAACCTCCCAGGCAGGAATTCTAATGAGATTCAAACTTGTCCCTGTCTCTTCTTTATTTGCTTTCCTGGCAGGTCTGATTGCTTGTATGTTTGATGTCTTTCATGAAATGTTTCTTTTGAAATTATTTTCAAAGGGCTTGACACACACAAAAGAGGAGAGGTAAACCTTGGTTCAAAAATCCAGAGTTGTGTTGCTTTTGGTTTTTATACATCTCAAAACTAATATCTTCAAGTGAATATCCTACTTAACTTTTCATCTTTCTGTGTTGTTTCAGATCTACTAGCTTTTAATTGAGAAAACACGACTGGTTTTTCTCAGTTGTGAATAACTTAATTCCTTTCTTATTGACTCAATTTCCTGTTATACTTTTGTTACTGATCAAGTATTCTGAATTACATCAATTACCTTGTACAGATTTTTTTTCCTCCTTGGTTTCATTATTTGAGTACACAATATTCCATTGCCTATTCATACTGTATAGTGGGAACTTTGACAGTCAGCTTTACATTTGTAATCAAAAAAAGACTGTGTTCAAGCCCAGGTTCATAGCTCTTGTAGCTAAACAATATGAAGTAAATGATACCAAGATAAAGAATTTCTATTTCTAAACCAGTTGTTAATTTATTGCTGTAACCTTTCTTTAGTGAAGGTGTTTTCACAAGTTTTTTTAATCGTTAGTGCTAGTATTCATGTACTTGCTAGTTCTGACCAGTGTAAATAAGCCAGGGCAGCAACAATGTCATCCCGCAACCAATGGTAAGTCAGATGATGTGACAGATAGTCTTTAAAAAAACCCTACTAAATAAACCAAAATATGCACTCATTTCTGTTTTTTTTTTGCTATTATTCCATGCTTGTGCTGCACATGGTAAGAGGAGACACTTGCTACCAAGGCAGAACTTGTTCTCACCACAAGACTGGTGACAAGCCTAGTAAGCCCCTGTTCTGAGGCCCTGCAAATTTCGTACAAAGTCTTTTGCCTCGCCACCGATGGCAATACTACACTTGCTGGTCAACAGGGCGGCAACATGAGGGACTACCTTCACTGCTCCACAGGGACTCTGTTAGCATTTAATTCTTTCTGTACACTTCAGAAACACAGAATACATTCCATATTTCTCCTGCACGTCAACAAATTTCTTACTGTCTCCTTACCACTGGCCTTCCACTGAATAGATTAAATTGATTAAATCTGCGCTCGAAGTGTTTAAGTGACCATATACAATTCACATACTTTTTGTTGATTTTCCTCAGTAGAGCTGAACTTTTTGCTGGCAATGAACTCGAAGTAATTCTTTTGTCATATTTCTCATCTGATACAAAATAGAATTACTTCATGTAACATCAGCGATCAGAAAATGATCTAGGTTATATAATATCCCGTAACTTTATCCTGAATGAATCTGGAGTGTATCGGTTATTAGTCCTTGCACTACCCAGGTCGCTTAGTAATCTTAGAGGGAAAAGTGAAAATTTTCTCTGAAAGGAGAACTGTTTCCTCCGCGTGTTAGGAAATACACATTACAGTATGACCTAGCTTGTATTCCTCATATGTTTTTACAGTAGCACATGTCCAGTCAATATTAAGCAAGCAATGAATATCCCAGAGCTCTCAAAACAACATCCTACACATTTACAATTGCTGTACAGCTAGCCTGTTTACGAGCCTTCTTCAAATATCTTAAGTTTGAAGTAGGAAACTGTGGTTTCCTACTCAGTCCTTTTTCTGAATATTTGCAGAGATTTTCTAAGGCTTGGTCATTTCCTTCCAGACCACGAACAAGAGAAGGAAGAGTTCATTAAATACAGATGTGTCAGTTCAGGTAGTAAGGATTTGAGACACTGACTATTCTATGAGGCAATGTATCTGAACTGGGAAAAGCTGACCAAGCTAGTGTATGAGTGTGTGTAATAGTGGAGTGAGTTTCTCCAAGAAAACAAGTAACAGAAGTAGCATTCCTACTCATTTAAAAATTTTTCCTGGACCTTTAGTAGCAAGTAGTTTTGTACCTGAGGAGATGCTTCACCTCTCACACAAAGTTCAAGTGGTGATTCTAATTTTTATATTAATATATTTTTTTTCAGTCTGCATAATCTCAAAGTGCTTTTAACTTAGAGGTAAAGCCTTTAGAGTCTTACTACATATAAGGTATCAGATACATGAATAGCTGGAGATTACTATGGTAGAGTCACACACATAATTTATTTGTTCACCCCACAGGTACAGGTAGCACCGACACTTGACATGAGATTGAAATGCTCCTTTAGCACTGGAAAAAAAGGAAATCATCAGATGTTTCTCTGTGTACGTACCCTCTCCTCTCTCTTCTCCATGCCTATTTTCCCTATAGCTACCATAAAGTATAGGTTTGGAGTCAGGGACTCACTGTGTAAGATTTGCTACTCAGTTGCTCAGGATTGACATTAGGGAGGTTATCTAGTTTGGCTAAGCAAGGTTTGATTAAAAAAGCATTGATTTCTGAGATCCCTTAAAACAAATTAATTTTAGGACACATGACAAAACAGCAGTCAACACTAGAGAGAGATTTTTGGTCAATGAAATTTAAACATGCCCTTGTTGTATAAATGACATGAAGAGTCTTTCTACCTGCCCTCTAAGTTAGGTATTACCTTTTTCTAATATTTCTGCCTCATGGAGTTGAGCATGCTTGAATTGAATTCATAGCTCTGGAGTATGCCACATATGTGTGTCGTACAGACTGTTTAGCTCAAGGACAGAGGGACACCCTTATGATATAGGACTACTTGAGTGTCCTGACATAGAATTTTGTGTGATAAGACCAGATCCCTGGGTCCAGGGCTTGAGACAAGAGCAAGTTCCTGTTGTGGCGTGCTGTGGGTGAGAAGTCGTCCGCATCCCCTTCAGTCATTCCTGGGAGTGATTAAAGTCCTCATAGCCCCACACTGTAAATCCATGTCATGAACAGTTTCTCAAATAGGCCAAATGCTTTTGGAGGAAGTAAAGCTTCTAGTATTGTGTCTCATATACCTGTTGATTGTGGAAAGATCCCACCCACAGTTTTATTAACTTCCATATGATTTGACTAAGAGATCTCATAGTAACATAGACGTTTCTTGTTTCTTCTTCTTCCTTGACAGCTACTTGCACAGATGAGCACAGATCTGTCACGTAATTATGAGCATTGAACTTCTATCCAACCTTATTATAATCATGCCAAGTGAAGGATTTCCTTAGCTTCTTGAAAGAATGCACTGATAATTCCATTCATAGCTCTTGTCTCCAAGCCTCTTCTCCATCTGAACTTTATTAACTTCAGTTTCTAGCCTTTTCTACTTCATAGAACCTAAAATCTTCCTGCATCAGTTCATTCTAGTAAAAATATTTTTACAGCACTGCTCTCAAGGTATTTTGGGGATATAATGCTGCACTTTTAACTATAGCACAACAACTAATGACTCAGGCAATGACTGTCTACCAACTCAGTACACTCTCCCTCACAAATCATTCTCAATATGTATTCTGAATATTTCAAAAAGAGCTTTTTTTACAAAACAGCCTTGAAGTTATGGATGTTACCAAATGTAATATTTTCAGAAATCTTTCATGCTATTTCATGAAGCTATTTTCTTCCTATAAAGCAGCTAAAAATCTTCCACATTTACAGCAAACTGAATGAGGAAAGTGGTACTGATATGAGTGTGTTACAATCTCTTCCCTTTGGGGGACATCCACAGAACTCTGACAGAAAAAGAGAAATCTTTCAAGCAAATCTTGCAACTAATTTTATTCTTTCACCATCACTTGTTAAAATCTATANTTTACAAAACAGCCTTGAAGTTATGGATGTTACCAAATGTAATATTTTCAGAAATCTTTCATGCTATTTCATGAAGCTATT
This sequence comes from Steatornis caripensis, assembly GCA_013398225.1. Lineage (NCBI taxonomy): Eukaryota > Metazoa > Chordata > Aves > Caprimulgiformes > Steatornithidae > Steatornis > Steatornis caripensis. The sequence continues at coordinate 74,926 of VZSC01005637.1, forward strand.
TTCTTCCTATAAAGCAGCTAAAAATCTTCCACATTTACAGCAAACTGAATGAGGAAAGTGGTACCGATATGAGTGTGTTACAATCTCTTCCCTTTAGGGGACATCCACAGAACTCTGACAGAAAAAGAGAAATCTTTCAAGCAAATCTTGCAACTAATTTTATTCTTTCACCATCACTTGTTAAAATCTATATTGATTGTAGTAACATAGTAGTGGTGGTCTAACCCATGTTGCAGCTTGCAGGTGGATGTTGTCTGTACATGAGTCAGGATACACCCTGACCCTGTATCAGAATTGGAACTTGTGGCTTGTCATCTTCTCACATGCTTGTCTTTCCCTTGGAATTATCTCTGAGCATACAGGAGAAGAGAAAAACTTCGCACACTCCAAGAAGCTGATCAAGGAAGTAGGACTGTGGGCTCCAACTTGAAGAAGTGGCTACTCTGTAAGCAGCCACATCCATTTCATCCAGATCTGCAGATAATCAGTTAGATGCCTCACTTGCTCCACCAGAACTGTATTTGTATTTAGTATTATTATTTATAACTTTGTACTATGAATCTTGTATTAGAAATTATGTCGGGATTTTACCTTGATAAACTTAAAGATATTTTGTGAAAATTCCTGAAGATGGTGTAGTCTTAAAAGTCTCTTGTGTATAGCTGTTAATGGACATTTTGACTGTCAATAATCAAAAGACCTCCAGATGTATCTTTGTTGATTGTTGTTGATTTGTCATAACTGGCACAAAATGATAATATTTNGTATCTCTGAGCATACAGGAGAAGAGGAAAACTTCACACATTCCAAGAAGCTGATCGAGGAAGTAGGACTGTGGGTTCCAACTTGAAGAAGTGGCTACTCTGTAAGCAGCCACATCCATTTCATCCAGATCTGCAGATAATCAGTTAGATGCCTCACTTGCTCCACCAGAACTGTATTTGTATTTAGTATTATTATTTATAACTTTGTACTATGAATCTTGTATTAGAAATTATGTCGGGATTTTACCTTGATAAACTTAAAGATATTTTGTGAAAATTCCTGAAGATGGTGTAGTCTTAAAAGTCTCTTGTGTATAGCTGTTAATGGACATTTTGACTGTCAATAATCAAAAGACCTCCAGATGTATCTTTGTTGATTGTTGTTGATTTGTCATAACTGGCACAAAATGATAATATTTTTAAATAAGATGCTTGAATTTACTGGCTCATGGTAATTCTGCAGATTGTATTTGAAGAAGTTTGACAGCCTCAAATGCACATGACATTTTGTTGGATTTTTACTTCCAGGATAAATCTCTGACATTTAGGGTTACCATCACCTTTTGACATATCTTGTACTCAGATTGCACTTTTTCCCTTGTTTTAGGGAAAACATTATCAGATTTTTTTTTCCTCTTCCTCTTGTCAGTAGTGCGAAATATTGAAGACATGTGCCAGCCTAGTCTTCTCTTCTGCCTCTTTAGATTTAGAAGAAGTAGAATTTCAACAGTGCAAACAACTGAAAAACTGTGTTTGGAGTAATGGCCAAACATAAATCATTGCACACTCTGATATGGAAAACTTGTGTCAGAATTCAGAGATTACACAGAATATGGGACAAGTCTTATGCAAACAGCTTCTGAATAGGTCTGAGACTTTTTTCAAAAAAGAGACAAGTTCACAAATGCAACAAAAAAGACTATACTCTTCACACTGCTGGATTTCCAATGGGCTATTGTCACATTTGAAAAGATTAATAAACCAAGTGAAAAGCTCAGATCCTAGATGCATACCTTTTGGTTTCATACAGCAATCAAAGTACTTAAAGGAAGCTCTTAACTCTTCTTTGTAAGGGATGGCAAAAGGAAAACACATCAATGATGAAACACAGGTCACAGTGATTGCAATGGGAGAATTAAATACTACATATTTAATATGCAGTAAGTAATTATATTTTAGCTAACTGTCTTGTAATCGCTGACAACTTTTTCTTCAGTTTTTAATTTCACTGTCCACATGTGACAAATCAATCTGTGAAGGACAGCTATGGGTACAAATTGATCATATGAACTTTTGATGATCAGGAATGTGCTATTGATTCTCTTTCTGCTTTATAACCCTTCCTGTCCTCAAGTCTGGCTGTACAAGTCACCTCAAGGGCATCGGCCTTATAAGGCTCTCCGTTTTAGGGTTTTTTTGATTTAAGTCTTTTTCCAACAATTATCAGCACTGATACTTCAGCTTTTAGGATTAATATCCTCAGATAGTTTACAGGTGTTTTTTGCCACAAGCAGGCTAAGCTTAAAAGACCTGGATAGGTATCCTGGAGTCTTCTAAACACAGGCTTAACCTAGCAAAGATGACCTTACAAGGCCTATTGAAAGTTTTGGTCTTTGGGAAGTATCAGTCTTTGCTCCCACTTCAGTTATAGCTCTCAAAAAGGTCTGAAATGAAGGCATGTTGGAAGCAAGTTTGGAACAGGGCAGATCTGAAGAAAGCTGGGAAAAATCCTTCCCTCTTCCAATGTAGGAAGCACAGGTTTCTGTCTTGTTTTCAGTTTTGCAGCCACCTTCTTAGTACGCTCAGAGATATAACTTTAAATGTTAGTTATTATTTTCTTCTTAATTGAATTATTTCTTAATTTAGTTATCAGACAGATGTATTTATATGATCTATAATGTGCCAGTGCTCACTACTTAACAAAATATGAAGTAATTTTTTATAAACCACCACATTCTTTTCTATTTCCTCTTCTCTTTATTTTAGTATATTTGTATGTATTTATTTCATTTGTAGCTGCATGTGCTTCTTCCAGCTGTATAATTTTACATCTTGCCATTTCTGTTCCGAGATACTATTTTTCTTCTCCTACTCATCCATTAATAATAAAAATTGTCAAACATCCCTTGCTCTTTTGCCTACAAAAAAAAATGAAGATGAGAAGGTCAAAGGAAGAAGCAATCTGCTCTATCCCAGCAAAATATGACCTGAATACGTGATCATACCATTTACTTGTAACTACAAAAAAAGGGAGAAAATCCAAATTGCTCACTTTTTACTGAGGCGCAAGAGGGCAGTGTTTCATAAACTCTAACCTGTTTTCCACTCATCATTACAAAGAAGCTAGGACCAGCATTAATCTAGCATCAGACTAACACCCAAAAGATCGGTGTTAAACTCAAACAGTTCACTGACAGAGAATCCTAACTTGCAGAAATTTCATAAAGACTGGTGATGTTGCAAAGAAATAACAGAAACAATGAAAAAATCAATTAAAAAATGGCTTCTAAGCCAAAGATATTACTAATTTTCTGTTTGGAGAATATGCAAGGCTACACTAGGAAAGAAAACAAAGCTAGCCAAAGAAAAAGGTTATCAAGATGAATATTATAAAAGACATAAGCAAAAATACGTGTGTATGTGTATGTTCATAGACATGTGTGCTGGTGTGCATACACATATACAGGAAGAATCGGAAAGTGAGAGATATAAAAGTACTGAAGAACACACAAGTATTGAAAAGTTAATGGCAGAAGAAAACTACAAATTTTTAGAGTTGCCTTAACTTCGGAACCTAATCTGAATCTTGCCTTCTTTGTCCATCCCCTAATTTATACGACTCCTCACTCAACTGTTCTTTGCAGATTCCTATCACAAGTGTCAGATGCCCTGTCTACATCTTACTGTGAGTTTGTGCATCTGATTTAGGGCTGTTAGTTCCGCATGAGGGAAGGATTGAAGTCAGCCACTTCTGAGGCTCCAGCTCTAAATACATGATCAATTACTCACATTAGGGAAAAAAGGTAACTCTTGTAAGTCATGATGAATCCAATTCTGGATGTTTGTGGGCCTAAATTTGGAGCTGAAACTTTCAAATGTGTTCTTGAGATCTTGATGGCTTCATAATAGCACCTATCAGACAGACATCCAGCTCAGAGGAGAACTAAGGCTCCTGCTCAACACTCATTCTAATAAATGGTTTACTGAGTCGTATCTTGACCTTTGATTAAGCAGCAACTATCTCAGTTTGTACTAAAAGAATCTGCTTGGCTTGAAACCATACATTTATTCTACACAAAACCAGGTATTGGTCAACCAGTATTATTATCTTTACATGAGTGTGTACATGTGTTTTTTTGATAATCCATTAGCATCTTTGTTTTGGCATATAGATTTACCACTTAGGATGTAATATATTTCCTAGAACAAGAATCAGTATCTTCAACTACATCTTAATAATCAGCTGTCTTGGAGTACAATTAGTCCAGCATTATTATAGCTGAAAAAGTTTTTATGGTTCAATAAGGCTATCAATGGATTCTTCCTGTACTGGCCATTTATCTTTGCTTTAACATAGCTAGAGGTTAGAGTAATATTTGTCTATAAATGTCATGAATTTTTTGCCAGCAAACTGTGGACCATTCTATGTGACAAATTCCTAGATTTTCTCACTATGTGAAAACATAGTCTAAGGTTATTTATGGCACTAGAGATAGAAAGGTCCAATAAATGTTCAATCTCTAAGTGTCTGGAAAAGCTGCAAAGTGCATCCAAGTGCTTCTATCTCTGCAACTCAGCTGTAGGTCTCTACTTCTTTCCAATGTACAACTGCAAATTAAGAGAATTCCTCTGGACAGCCAAGCAAAACTTCTTGGCTAACCTCTGGATTTGTTATAAACACTTTGACATCTTTCATTCTCTCAGAATATGAGGGAGGCATTCTTTTCTGTTCTGAATTATTGTCATTGAATAAGTCTTGTGAGTGTTCTCTCTGTGCATACAGACTGCCTCTGCAAAGCAGTGTGCTTGTGGACTGGGCCAGGCTACTTCCAGGGAGAAAGGAAAAATGCACATTCATAAGTAAAGCAAGCAAAATAATTTCCTTCTAAAGCTGTCAAGCCTAAACCATAGAAGCACCTGTATTTCCATACATGCCACTAATTCTATATTTAATTTTATCTTAATAGGAACATGGATGATTGACTAAAGGTATAAATATCCTCAGTTTCAAAGCATTGAGTTATAATGGTAACTCCCCTAACTACTGTATGTTATTCATATGCTTTCATACTGCTCATATTGCAGGGATAAATTTAGTAAATAGTTCTACTAATCCACTATATGTAATGAATCCTTTTTTTAACTTTTCTTTGAAAAAACTCCTCATTTTGAAATGCCCAGTCTGCCAAAGTATTGCAAATGATGCAGTTATACGATTGCCTTTCATCTACGTTAGTATTTCTTATTTCCTGGTTTCATACCCATGCCTGAGAAGAGAATGATCTAAATTAGCTTTGCTTCTGCCTAGCTTAATATTTGATGTCGTAAATTCATGAATGCCAAAGATGCATAAAATCAAGAGAAGAAGCTCTTAGATCTCAACATGAAAAAGTGACATAGCAGTAGCATTGGTGTCAAGATATTTCAGAGAGTTACCCTCTTGAGCCATAGAAACTTCTGGGTTAACTAATTTTTTTTAACACTGGACACTACACAACTGAAGAAACTTTTAATGGGATTAAATGCATCAGGTGATTTAAAATATTCTTGTACTATTCCCTTTAAAAATATGTCTAGACAGGTAATTGGCAACTTCCACCACATTGCCAAGCACCTGATCTGTCTGTAGACTATACCTTGTTGTGTATAGAAATGCAGTCCTTTTTGGTGGAAGAGAATCAAATCAGAAAATAAGTAATCAAACTGGACACATATAAGTCCATGGGGCCTGATGGGATGCACCCGCAAGTGCTGAGCAAGCTGACAGATGCCATTGTGAGACCACTCTTGACTGTCTTTAAACAATCATGGCAATTGGAAGGGACAATAGGACTGGAGAAAAGAAAACGTCACTCCTATCTTCAAAAAGGGCAAGGAAGAGGACACAGAAAACTACAGACCAGTCAGTCTCACCTCGATTCCCAGGAAAGTGAGGGAGCAACTAATCCTGGAAAGCTTTTCCAGGCACATGAAGAACAAGAAAGCCATTGTGAGAAGTCAGCATGAATGAAATGACTGGCTTGGTAGATGAGGGGAAAACAGTGAATATTATCTATCTATACTTCAGTAAGGCTTTCAACAGTGTTTCTCATAACATCCTTGTAGAGAAGGTGATGCAGTACGGGCTGAAATGAGCAGACAGTGAGTTGGACTGAAAACTGGCTGAATGGTCAAGGCCAGAGGGATGTAACCAGTGGTAAGAAATGTAGCTGCAGGCCAATAGCTGGTGTTGTACTCCACGGGTCAATACTGGATCTGGTCCTCTTCAACATCTTCCTTAATGGCCTGAATGATAGGCACAACATGTGGGTACATTTGAGCACAGGAGTTTCTGCCTAAAGAAGGAAAAGTTTTTTCTGCTGTGAGAGTGGCCAATCACTGGAACATGTTGCCCAGAAGTTGTGGAGTTTCCATCCTTGGAGATATTCTAAAGCCATCTGGATATGGTCTTGGGCAACTTGCTCTATGTGACTCTGCTTGAGCTGTGGGGTTGGACCAGATGATCTGCAGAGGTCCCTCAATAATCTGCTAACCTCAATGATTCTATCATTCTGGATTTTGTGATTCTACTGCTGCATTTTAAAAATAGATAGAAAATTAAAACAAACATTTCATTATTTTTTTGCATACCATTGTACAACTTTCCTCTTGACATCAAGGATAATGAAAGACTATAGTTGTTAGTTTATGACTTGAAGCAGTAGGCTACTAATTTCTGCTAATCATCTTTCATTTATAATGGCTGGTGCCACACAGATGATCGGCATAGTAACATCACAATGACTCATAAAAGCGGCACTTCACATTGCTGAATACTTGCTTCATGCTCTGCTGTTCTTTCTCATGAGCTTACATATTGTCTATCACATATTAGGGTGCCTTTGAAAGAACAATTTCAAATACCAGTAACTAGGTAAATGGTATCTCAAAGAAATTAGGGCTTTCTGTAATTTAATCTGATCTGCTACATAAGGGAAAATTCACAACTTTACACAAAAAATCCTGTGTAATCCCATACACTATGTTTAAATTACCATGTCTCCTTCTTATTGAAAAGAATTTGTATTCTAAAATTGTTTCACATCTTTCTGTATTTTGTTTAAAAAATATTATATATTCTACCAGACAAAGTGAGAAAAGGGTTTATTGGATTCACTGGTTCTAAAATCCTTTTCATCCTGTGACTATGCTTCCAGACTACATCCTGCTCTGCAGTTATTCTATTGTGATCTCTAGTAGCACATTACCAAGGTTTAAAGCTAGGCTGGCTATTAAACAAACAACAGATGCTCTTTGTTAACTCCCCCCCTTCCCAAAATGGAGGGAAAAGAGAAAAGGGGAAGAGACTTATGGGTTGGAAAAGTTGAAAACAGCTTTAATCTAACTACAAAAACTGTGTATTATAATAACGGGGAAATACACACAAACCTGATATTAAGCTCTCTCCACCATCAATGACAAATACATCAGCCGGACAGTGCGGGGCACGCCCCAGGAAAGTCCCAGACTGTACTCAGCAGCAGGCAGGAGCTGGATTCATGATCAAAACAAGACTAATAGGGTAGAGTCCTCCTCAGATGTTCAAGCAAGGAACTGAGTAGAGCTGGAGAGCAGCACTCTATAATATCACCACCACCCCCATACTGGGTTTAAATAGGCTCCTGGGCCATAGGTGTGGGCAGAAGCACCAGGTGAGGCTGCTTAGGGCCGTTAGAGCCCATTAGTACCCTGGCCATAAAGGGAGAGGGAGTGACCCTTATGATCCCTCACCTTTATTTTAAGCATGATGTGTATTGGACGGAGTACTGCATTGGGTCAAAGCAGGACACACATAAATACTTAACCTAGTTTATGATTAGTTCAGATAACTCCAGTGATTAATGAATGAGATTAATATTACCAAACTCAACAATCTAAGGGTTAAAATTTGGTCCAAGCTTAGGCACTCTCAGCAATGAGGACAGATATAGATATTTCCAGGGGATGAGCTGTGCTAAATTTTCTAGAGGCAAAACTTATGAAGAAGATGTATTGCTCATCACTTATTCCTCTCTATGCCTAACTTTCAGAGAGCTTATAAGCAGAAATGAATCCCATCCCAAAATTCATTGCAGAATATCTGAACTAATCAGCTAAAGGGTTCACTCAAGTTTGTATGAGCTAAAATCTCAAGAGCTGAATTAATTCCTGGAATATAGAGCAAAGTAAACCCTGTCTTAGAACAGCAAAAATCTCAGTAAGAAATAATTACCAGGTCAGTGATTTATTAGTGATATTTTTCAACTTGCTCCAGGCTCTTTGGTTAACATGGCTGCAGGCTGTAAAGGTAACAAGGATGGGCTCTAGCAGCAGGACTATTTATCATATTCGACATGTATCCCAAAGCTTTTCTACTTTCCTGTTCTGTAGTACTTCATTTTTCCATTGCTTCTGTCGTTGTTCGGTTTATCTGACAGAATCAGGAAGTCTACGTTAAAGTTTTTAGCCCAGTATTTCAAGGAGTGATTTACATGAGTATTCTTTGCCAAGAATACACAATAAAACCTTTATTATGATTAATTGCTTTTGTTTTGCTTTTCTGTTGTTGTAAAAACATAATAAATTGGCATTCCGTATATGTTTGTTGGGAGATGTATATTGCCTTGGGAAGGGGTGCCTTATTAGAGACAAGATGACTGAAGAAACACAGTGGCTCAACAACTTTCAATTAAAACCTGAGGACTTAGCAGCACACACTCAAGTGCAAAGCTTGAAATTGTGCCCATTTTGGAAGTATGTGCTGTCCTCCAAGGTAAGGTGACTCCCTTGTATTAACAGTTTTTTACCTACAGAAAGGTGAAACACTTCTTTAGAGCTGCTTTCCTATTAGGCCATCTGTTTTAGGGAGTACAGTATGTCTCGATCTAGACTATGCTTGTTTTTTCTGTGTATAACATACACAGTTATGACAAGGCTCACCAAACAGCAGTGACTACATAGATCAATTTTACATTGAAGACAGAAATATCTTAAATGTATTTTTTTGAGATAATTTACATTGCTTTCTGATATGTGAGTATAGAACTTGCCAACTGTAGGTTGCTGTGTCCAGACAGCTGACTGAACATTGAGTAAGTTCTTAACATACAAGTATCAATTTAGAGACTAAAACTTCTGAAGTTACAATGAAATGGTAACAAATAAAATTGCTACATGCTGCTGGCAGACTTTATCAATGGCTTATGGGATAACCTTGCCCTTCTGAAGGCCAGCTGTAGGCCTAGGATATCCCAAATGCCACTACGTACCTATGTTTAGGCAACTGAACTGAGTGCTTGATGCTGCTGTTAAACAACAAGCACATATAAAACCTTTAATAGCTATAAAAATTATAAATGGCACTACACTTTGTTTCTTTCAATTTCAGCACCCCAGGAGGTAAGTATTAATTTTCACTGTGTATAACAATAAATCTCAGTTTAGCATCATTTTTGCAGTGTTCCAACGAAATTGCTTGTTTTCCAGCTGGTCTGTCACATAATACTACATCCCAGATGATTCTGAGCAGTAAATTATGTTAATTTTACACCTCCTTTTCATCTCTCTACTGGGAATTGGACATATCCCATATCCCCAGCTGAGGCCGCTTTACAGTTTCATTTCTCTTAAAGTACAGAGTAAAATTTGCGAACTCCTGTAAGACAATGGGTACCACCAGAAAAACAATTGAGTTCCCTGTTTGTTTGGTTTCCTTTTTTTATAATCTTCAGCCTAAAGGGAATGGGCTGAGCATCTCTGAAGAACTGATGACAATATTGAACAAATGATGAAGATTACTTATGTAACTCTAATATTTTTAAAGGGTAAAAAGAAACAACTAAGAAGTTACGAGTCATCTAGTGTGCCCTCAAAGATGAATGGGGTTTATTCACGTCCTTCTTTGCTGGACTTTAAGAAGAGAATATTGCCCCGAGGCTTCAGCTATTTACCCACAGGGGTTAGAACAGCATTCCTAGAAGCACAACTGACCAGAAGTGTTCTTGATTGCAGTTGCTTTTTCCTTCTTTCTCTGAAACATCACTCATTAGTATAGTGATGACTAGATTTAAGAGTAGGAAGACCTTTTTCCCTAAAATTCAGGATGTAAAGGAGAAGGGGAGGGGAAGGGAGAGAAGGAGGAAAAGCTGACTTTCTTTGAAACTTGGCTGGGAACTTGACAGTTTCATCTGGTTGGGTCATGTGTACACTTCTGACAGTCGGTCAATTCCCTGTGAGTGTGGAGGCCCCCAGGCATTGTCAGTATTTTTATTTCTGCTGTTCCCTCTCTCTGCGGTTCAGTGTTATGCTGTAACAAGAGACTGTTTATTTAACATAAACATATCTGGAAGACATATCTGGATGTATATGGCTGCATTACACCAGAGATCTCAATAGAGGATATAATGACCCTTTTGACATTAATTAATTTGTTTGCTTGTTTGTTTTCCTCTCATAATTTGTCAGTCTACCAGTCCACCAAGAATACAGTCATGGTAATCATCTTACCTGTGCCACCCCTTGGACCTATTGACTCTTCACTGGTTTATACTGGCTTTACTGGCACAATTTTTCATTAGCACTGAAGCTGTGTCAAAAGCTGGCCCTTGTGTCCCTTTTAAAGAAATTGGGTGACTGCTTTGCCTAAAAGTCTGGGCAGAGTGTTCCTGAAGTTCACTTATCAGTGAAGACCTAAGAACTCAGAAACAGGTGTAAGAAGTGGATTTCTTTATAGCAACAAGCTGGCAGTGGGTTTTGGTAGCAAAAGCCAGAGGAAACAGGAAAGAAAAAGAGAGTATTTCTATGTTTCCTTCAAAACCTTTAACTGCAAACACAGTAGTGGAAGAATCTGAAAAAAAGAGGCTCTAAGGAATGCTTGCCCTCAAAGTAGAAAGGGAAGGACAACTACAGCTTACCTATATTTAGGTATACAAATCTGCATAGTTTTTCAGCCATTATGTCCTATCTTATTTCTATGGCAGATAACATCAAAGACGACTAAATGACCGTAAAGAAACCAAGTGTCATACATTGTCAGTGATTTCCACTTTAGGCATTCTGCTCCTCAAGGCCCTTATCAAAAGTAAAAGATTTTCATCTTATGACCTCACAGTCATTCCAATTCACTGGAATAACTTCTGACAACAGTGTTTGGTTTTTTGCTTTAAAAATATGAATCTTTGGTGGAAGTCAGCTTTTTCACTTTTTAGTTGGAGAAATAGTATGGTCAGACTACAGCTTAAAAATTAATTAAGACATAGTCGATAGAGGAATTAAAACAGCGAACTAAAATGTAGTGAACAGATTCTGGGAAAGCTGTGGAAAATATAGTAAATGCAGTTGCACAAATTATTGGCTGTAAATAAATCTTACAAGTATAAAAATAGACCAGTGGGGTACAAATTACATTAGGAATACCTTGTCATTTTTGACTGCATATGAAGGACATTGGTAACCGTCAAAAGGCTTTTACACAATTCAGATCTCTGCAAAGAAATTATGAAGAGAGGGTAAGTTGTCAGCATATATGAGAGAGATATCTATCTATCTATCTATCTATCTATCTATCTTGGCAAAGAAAAGAGGATCTCCTAGTCAGGGAGTTTCATTTTCTGTCACTTCAGCCCCTTGTTTTCCTTTGTAGCTTTTTATTTCACAGTTTCAAAAATAGCCAGTACTGTCCCTCAGAGCAGCTTATTAGCATTGTTTCAAGGTCTTTTCCACCTTTGAGATACGACTGAAGGGAGCTAGCTGACCCTTAAAATGGAAAAACAAACAAACAGCTCTATGAGAGAGGAATTAATTGCTAAACAAACATAATTGACTGAAACAGAGATGGTGCACCAGTAAAGAGACAATTTGGGTAAATTGTTTCACGAGTGACGGACAGTATGTACCAAAGCATACAGCGGAACTGCTGTATCAGACCATATTTAACACTGTGCAACAAACAACAGCCCTTCGGGTTAACAGGGCCTAGGGAAAGATGGGGGGCATCTTTCAAACTTTGGCCAGGAAGCAATGGGGAGAAAGTAGAGTTTGATTATAGAAATGAGCCGTGCAAGCACACCCCAAGACCCCAAGATAAATCAGCTGCTGGATTCTCTCTAGAAAGTTTCCCATGGCAAAATTGTCCAGGAAAAAAAAAAAAGAAAAAGGAATTCATTTTCAGCTGACACTTGGGTAGCCCTTACATTGTTCTGGGAAGTGGTTACCAAGCATTCAATTCCAGTGCAAGTATAGCGCACAATTCCTTGCTCAGAAGAACCTGATCACACCCACGGCAAAGCATACATTCACAGCACATTGAACTGAGAAACAATAATCTCACATGTCTCATGCAGGATCTCATTAAGAATTTGAACTTGTACTGTGATGAAACAGCCACAATTGCTTGAAAGTAGAGAGCACACATTTCTATGAAAAAGCACAGAATAAGAACATTTTTCTAAACCAGCAAAGTTTAGAAATGGGCAGAATTCTTCAGAGAACATAGACACGATTTCTAGCCAAGTGAAAATTTTACTTTAAAAAAACCCCAGAATTAAATCCAATTGAATTCAGGTAAATCTTGCTGTAAATTGAAAAATGTGCTATCAAATCTCACATAGTTAGGATGAAGGACAAAGTTGTGTTTACTCGCTAAGAGCATCATTATGTTATGCTTCTCACTATATTGAGGAGTTTGCAGATACATCCACTATGAGTGTGCTCTGTGACTGTGAAATATCTAAGCATTTTGAGCTGAAGTAGCTACCATCCTTCTTTTTGCAAGCAGGTCATCATGAAACCACTGAAATTACATGCAAGCAGAAAGAAGTAATGAAACACTAACTTATTTATGTAATCCAGTCTCTAGTGGACTCAGTAGTGAGTCTCCATTCTACAAATAGATTCCTTTTTAAGATTTCTGACTTGAAGGTTTATACTTTTTTCAATTAATATCTAATGTAAATGCACAACATAAATGTGTAATCACTCCTGGAAACAGCCCTCAGCTGAGATGTCCCTAAAAAAAAATCATGAAAACAAACATGAAAAACCCAAACAAAACATAACAACCCTTCCTCCATCAATTTTTTTTGTCAAATGTGTGTATTTGACATTATTAAAATTATTTCAGATCTGGGACATTTTTAAAAAATCAAAATTTTACTGGAGTAAGTCAATTATTACATTTCATTTAGTGAACTGCTATTAGTAAAGAGCCTTCTCTGTCATTCTAACACTTCTAATGCTTCTGATACTTCACCTGTAATTACGAATAGCCCATTACCACACACATGAGTTAACTACTTAAGAATATGAAGTTGCAGTCACTCACGGGTCGCTGAGTCCAACCTCTTGAAATTACAGGAAAATATGATCCCCTTGTAAATGCTTAGGCTGTGCCTTCCATAGCCCAGTAAACATGATTTTTGCCATTACCAGGAGAAGGTGTCAGGCTTTGCACTGACCCGGCAGTGTAGCGACTCAAATCTTGTTTCCACTCACCTTGGTCTGAGCTGGTTTTATCTTGGTTTAATAATTGTGCAGTGGTCGGTTTTAGCTTGAGCACTGGGAACAGTCTGGCTGGCAAAGCTACAGGGAATCATGATGCCACAAACAACAGTCCCTTGGGGTAACAGGGGCTGGGGGCAACTTTCAAGGAAGCAGACTGTGTTAAGAAAATATAAAAAAAATGCAGGTAGAAGAAGACTGAGGAGGAAAAAACCCCAAGATGAACATTATGCTTCTCCTGCTGAAGATCTCAAAATGTCAACAAATCTTAACTTTTCTTCACTCTTCTGAAAAAGACTGAATTTTTCAGTCTCAGGACCCAGAGGAATATTAATAGGGTGAGTACAATACCAGAGAAGAGGAAATAATACTAGAAAGGTTATTTTATATAATAATTTCAACTGTAATATTAAAGAACCTTTTCTGTATTCATTAGATAATTCAGACTACTAATCCATTAAAACATTCTCTGGACTAAGAGTAAATTATTAGCATATATGATGTGTTTATCTTTGGCCATCAGACTGTAATTCTTGGAGGCCATCTCCATACTTGGAAAGTTTCTCTGCAGCTTTCTTACTCTCATGATCAAAAGCCTTCCCAAGGTTTCAAAGTACCATCATTGTTAGTTTATTTGCAGTTATTCTGGTGCCAGTATTACTCTGTGGCTTTCATAACTGTTTTATCCTATGTTTCATTTATGTTTCCTATCTTAAATTGTCTTTCCTTCAAAACGTATTCTAAAGTTTGCAGGATCCCAGCCGTGTGTTAAAAAGCTGCATGGGGTCTGGTAAAAAGGAAAAAGTGAGCAGATTCAGCAATGCATATTGTCCCATGCAGAGCTTTCTTCAAAGGGATTTTTTAGCTTTTTTTTTTTTTTAAAAACAAATTCAATAGTAGGGATAAATTTAGGCTTAACAGCACCTGCTGGTGGACATAAAGCATGAAAAAAATTTAAGACCAAAGACAATGTATTACTCTGTTCCTTCATGTATTATGTAATGTTAACTTCAAGTAATCAAGAGTTTCTTCATTATTGTCAGTGATACTCCAAACGTGTGTCACGTGATGGTACAACTAAGATAGATAAACACCATGGCTCTAGCAAAGCCTTGGAATTGAAAAAAGTAACCTCCATGGAAATTTAGGGAATTAATCTGTGTACACTGTGTTAATGATGCATTATAAAAGTTACGAAAGAGAAGAGTTAAAGGGAAAGGTGAAATGTAGGGAAAATAGCATTACATTGTATTTGAGAGTAAAGTGTGCTTTCTCAATATGAATCACACTGGATACTTGCACCTTGTTGGGGATAAAAAATCGAACCGCGTGCAAAAAATTTTCAGTCCTGTAACAAAAGGTAGAATCACTAGTACAGAAATATAAGAAGAGAGTGAGACTGAAAACTGAAATCTTTAGACGATTTAATCACTATATTAACTTCACAAGTTCTCCAAGTAGAGTAAAAGTTAATATAAACAATATCTGTCTAAAATATAATACAGGAATAATTTGCTAAGTCAGGCAGAGCAACTTTATAGAGTCCAACCTTATCTATGAGATCAGATATTCTGAGAGGTAACTGTAGCAATAAAAATATGAGATATGAGATAAGACCATTCAAAACGTGCCCCCTCATGCACATATTATCATAGCTTCAACATTTATCTGCTCACTGTAACCTGTCTCCTGCTCCTCAAATTTTTCACTGTGATGTTCCCTGTGAAAATATCTAATAACAGAATCTTAGAGCAAAATAATTTTTCTTTATTAATATTTTTATTATGTTGATGTGGAAGCTGGATTTAATCCATCAATTCACAAATCTCTGATAGTCTATCAGTCTGAACTTCCCTGAAAATTACAACAAAGTAACATGAATAAATGTAGACTAACGACTACAGTTTTAAGAAGGTGAAAACTGACCAAGATAAACCAAAATACAGTCACGTTACATCAATGGGCAAAAGCATTATTGTGCAGTTATGTAAGAAAAAGTATCAAAACTCTTCTTAATAGATCATCTCCGAATGATTTGTGATTTACCAATATATTGCATAAAAAATTCCCAGTGTTTTCGCACAACACAGAACTACAAGAAAAAAAGTTGGTTTTTAAATGAAAAAAGGATTAAGAAGTGGTAGCACTACAGAATAATTTTGTGTGAAATAAGCAAGCAGAAGGATGCAAGTATTGCCTGAGTCTAAAGAGCTGCTAGGAATTAAAAAGGACAGCTGAGAATTATTAGAAGTGCAAACACAGTAATAAGGGTACGTCCACATGTCACATCACGACAACCCCAGACATCTAAAAGGACAGAACTATGTCCGACAATATTCACTGCAATATCATGGAACAGGGTGCCACTTACTTTTACCTACAGGACAAATTATTGCAGGAAGGTACTACTCTCTTTCTGATCAGCTTAAGCAACTCCACATAGCCCTGTAAAACGCAGTGTAGGCACAGAAGCAGAGGCTCTGATTTGAAACCGATAACTGCATGATACAATGCATTTTCCCACTACAGTTCAATGGTATTTTGCAAAATCCGTCTTGCTATCTGTATCCCTGCTGACCACACATATGAATGTCAGTGTGAGGTCTGTCATGTTTAGTGGGTTAAGCCAGGTACTTTGCTGCCCTGTCCTGAAATACCGATTCATCAAAATTAACAGTGTTTCTAGATGAGAACTGTGTGTTCACTTGCCCATTGTTTGTGAAAGGAAAATACCTTTCTTAAAAGTCAAAACTAATTTTGCATAGAAATAATTTAAAATCTAAGCCAAAACAGGCTAAAAAGTTAACAAGCATATCAAAACAGGAATAAAAGTAGCAAAATAAAGCTATGCTTATGAAGACAAGCTTTAATGTGAAATTTAAAAAGTTCTGAAAAAAGGAACTGAAGGGCTTGACTGAGGATGAATTTCATCCTGAAAAAGTTGATAACGCTTTTAAGATAGGAAGTCAAAACTTTGAATAAATAAGATGCAAGATAACTACTGATAGCATGATTTGAACTTAGCGATAGCTTAAACATAAAATTCAGTGATCCCAATTCAAGCAAAAAAGAAAATGTTGTTGTCAGAAAAAAATAACATAATGTTTCAAATCGACCTAATTCTCCAGTAGCAGTTTTTGCTATGTTTTATCATGACTGTCTTAAGAATTCTGGAGGTCCTATACATCATTTAAAAGCATGTTTATGTTCTGTGCATATGCAGAATGCTCTATATGCCATGCACAGTAAGAGATATGTGGGTTCAAGCTTATGAAATCACTATGCCAATAAGGCAAAAATCCTGTAAAGTAACTCTACATCCCACACAGTCTATCACTAAGTTCAATCTAACAGTTTGAATCATCAGACTGGCAAAGTCTAAGACACAATGCTGGAAATAATCAAAATTAGTGCTCAACTGCTTATCAACCTAGAAATGTTAGAGCAAGTACAATGTCTGTAACAGTATGAAACATTTTAATTACATCTCGCATGTTCTATGCTGCACCTTTAAAAGGTTTAAAAATTGTACATTGGGTAAAAAGTAAAAGGTTTCTAAAAATTAAATGAACAGTTTTTCTCTGTAGGAGATATCATTCCATAGAAGAATTTGAATAGAAACAGAATAATAACTGTAACAGAAAGCAAATACAAGTTTCAGGGGATTTGATACTTTGAAGATGTTAAACAGTTCAAATTTTAATAGTTTATTTTAAAATAATGATGGCTGGTTGTCACTGTAGGAAGAATGTAACTTCTTCAAACACTTAAATTTTTTTTTTCCGACATCCTGGTTCATTCCATACATAGCCAGGTGACATCCTCTCTCTGCCAACCCACCTTCAGTGGCATAATGCCACTCATAATGTTGTTGCATCAGGTGTCTCAGTTCATTCACTTGTGGGGCACACTAAGAGATAAGCTCTCTAAAAGCACATAAATTTGCATTTTATATTGTATATATGGTGGCTAAATCCATACTTAGTGGAATTGTTAGGTTAAAAATTTTTTTATGACGCTGATCTGAAAAAAATCTGATCAATTCACTTTAGTCAGTGCACTAAATCCAACACTTAAAACAAAAAGCATTATATGCCGGAAAGTCACTGTATTTGTTACATAACATCACTCCTCAGACTAATCAGTAGTTCATCTTATTCTTCTTTTACCAGATAAAAAGGTTAGATTGGAAGTTTGTGAAAAGGTACCCATGATTTTCCTTCTCCCTAAACACTTGTCACTGTGCTTTGTGTTTCAGTTTAGCAAATGTTTGGTTTTCAAAACCTGTCGTGAAAGGATATGAAGGTGATTCATCCAGTCTTAGTATGTCTTTGCTATATAAGGGCATGCTACTTTACAAATGTGTGATTATACATCCTTTTTCTGTTGGCTCTCTAGTGCGTTTAGTGCAGAAGATGCCTATTTGTACTATACAAGTAGTACGCTATTCATCAGCAACAACTCTGCGTGAGTCATCTCCACCTGAAAGTGCACCATTTTACAAAAAACTCGGTGACAAATATACTATTTTGAAGGTGAAAGGCAGAATCTATGAGCAGAGATGTCAGTGAGGGCCCTAATAATTGGGTATATAGCTAAAAAGGAGTGCAACCGGTATCACCTTCCCCAGCAGACAATGGACTTTTTGAGAAATACTTGCCATTTCAGGTGTCTTAGCCATTTCAAAGCCTTGGAGTCTACCATGATGAACGGCAGCATAGCAGCATCCCACAGGCTAAATTGAGCTTAATCTCTGACACTCCTTATTCCTTACATTTCTTCCTTTTTTCCTTAACCTATTGTTATTTTTTTCCTTCGTTTTGTTCTTAGAAATAGCTTAAAAGTTTGGGCTGAACCACAAGGATGGGGAAAATCAAGTCAGCCTGAGGCTGACACGTGGCATGAAGAAGGTCTGGGCAAATTGTTGAAAGTTTGATGAAATTATGTACAAATTAAAACAGACTCTTACAGGGCAAGATGCCTGGAAAACTTAAAACTACTTTTTCTTTCTATGTACAAGGTTATCCAAGGACTGTATGCTAATTTTGTCTGCATGACTATAGGGATGCCTCTAACACTGGGCCTTCTTAAGATTTCAGGAGAAGTAAAGAGCATGGACATTTTCTGTATGGGTACAAACCTCAGCTCCACAAAGACCTTTTATATGTTTTCACATAGAATGTAGAAAATGAAAAGACGCAAACAAGGAGTGGGATGATAAACAAAATCAAAATAGATAATAATATTATATCCAGTGAATGTCCCTGTAGGGAACTATTGTGTTAAAGACTATAAACTCACATGAAGACACATTCCTTTCTGTGAAGGCACAGCCACCATGGAAATCCTCTACATATCCACTCTCCTATTAATTGCTTAAATGGTCATCTTCCTTCCCCTTTCATGCATTTGCCCATTAAGAGGCCAAGCACTTAGAACATGTAGATCAAAGACATGGAGGGATGAACATCCTAGAATTAAACAGAGGGTATGTTAAAAGTTCTTAAGCAGATTTGAAACTCATCTTGGAATAAATTACTTTGCCTTTATAGATGCTATTTTCATTTTTAAAAATAATTCCAAGGTGGCAGATTTCTGATGTATGAGTGTTTTGAAAGTATGCTAAATATGTAAGTTTACAAGTTTTTCTTTGTGAATGTAGGCGGAGTAGGTCCTCAGGTTTTATTGCTTGCTGCCTTCTGTTTTAATTGTGCAGCTATTAAACAGGAGAAAGACATTTTTTAAGAGAAAACAAGCTTTTGTTCTTTTTGTTTCTTCCTGCCTTTACATGAAGGAAAGTGACATGCAAGTTTTATTTTCAGATAGGGGAGTTTAAAAAATAACTGTGAGAAAACCAGTAGCCATACCATGTGTTTGGAAATTCAAACTGTTACTTTAGAGAACTGATAGTTTCGCCAAATACACGAGGAGAAGGGGAAGAACAAGATAACCAAGAAATGAACACATTTAGCACAAAAAGCAGTAGTTGCAGCAGCAGAACATCAGTGAGACCTTTCTGAATATTTTGTAGTAGACATAACTTTTAGGAAGGCATTTATAGGAGAGTAATGCACTGTTATTATGTATTGCCATGCAAAAAAGAGTGTATAAAAATAAAGATGTACGTATCAAAAATTGAAATAATATGACATAAAGACTGGCATCACTGGTGCCATGATGGTAAGGGGTGTGGTTTTATCGTTTGTTAGAGCTGATAGTTCAGAACATAAAATGATGTTGGATTTTAGTTATGCTATCTTAAAAAAAAAGTCAGAAAGCCAATTCTTGCTTGCACTTTTTTTTGCTTTATTAGTCTGTTCTGGAGCATTTTTAAGCATGACCATACTGAATATAAAAATATACATAAGAATACAAAATCAAAATTAATGTCCTCTTCGATCATGCCAATTCCCTCCTTCCATAAATATATAAAAGAACATTTTAAAAGGAGTCAGGTAATTTTGGCCCTTCTAGTACTGGAAAACTCTTCAGATCTTTATTGCCTTATGCTTAAGAATCATTCTCCAAATTCCCAGATGTATTCATGGTCTTATTTCTTTTTGCATTAATATTCTATCATACTTTAGATAAATCTTGTTCTTTCATGATATTTTTAGAGATCAGAATCATAATCCCACACTGCCTTAATTTTGCTTAACCGAAACAACAGATCCTAGATGCCTCTACCTATGCTTGTAAGTAACCCTTCTCTACAGCTAGGTCTACGTGGAGTCACCTTTCACTAGGCAAGGTGCCCAACTACAGACACTGCAGGCAACAAAAACTGTCTCGGTGGTGCCTGGTAATAACGGCAATACTATTTATTTCCATTGGATTTCAACAGAGCCATTTCTCTGCAATTCATTTAGCCCTTCTGACACTATAGGCTGCTGTAGAGATGATCTTCCAATTTGCGTTTATAACCTACTTGGGGCTTTTTGGATTCCTAACCTTCAATGTGGTTGATGTTACTGATAGCTACAGCTGCTCTTTCATGTTCCTTATATCTGCTTTTGAATGTATTTTCTTTCTGTAGCATGTAGGTTTAAAGGATATGATTTAGTGAATGGTGACATTCAACTCTAAGGCTTTTGTGTATAAAGAAGAGATTTAAAGTATTTTACAGGCTACACATCTAAACCAGCCACTTCTTGACATATCTGTCCTCAAGCAACGGTCCAACCTGGTGAACGTGTCCTGTCATCCTAACAGATGGCCATTGGTCTAGACAACTGAGGGACATGAATTCACATTCAAGTGATGGGAATTCATTCATCTGGGTGTTAAGTGCATGATATGCCGTCAAAAAATTCAAACCAGTTGTCTTTCTTGAGGCTTTGTGCCTTTAGTTAAGGAACTGAGAAGTTTTAATCTGGTTGTATCATTAGCAAAACATGCTATGTATGTATGTATCTGTTGAGCTAGTCTTCTAGATACGCTCATAAACTGAAATATGTAATGAACAGTAGATTCATTAATGCAAAATACATATTCTATAACATTAGAGCACATTAATTAAATCTCATGGAATTCATTTGTTTATGCCTGCAGTAAAATTGGCAAAAAGGAGGATAATATGAAATGATCCTGTTGAACTCAATCCAACACCAAACAGATAAGTAGTTGCATATGATTTAGGATTTCCTCTGTATATAAAGTCCATCTGTGCTCTGCACTTACTGTGGCAGAAAAATGAAAGGGATTTGCTAACTCAATTACATATTGACACTCTCCAATCATGATTATATCCTTGGATCAAGAACATCTGTTCTATGTGCTATACAACCTGCACAAAATAGAAAATATCATAGCATTTTCCCTATTTAAGGATCTGTTGTAAATTTTTTCCTAAGAAAGACTGAATTTTCTTTTTGTAAGAAGTAAAAGTGTATGACTGCACACCTGTTTATCCCATTGAAAGGAAATCCACTGCTTTCAGAATGTTGAGACATGACAAATTCATTGTGTTTTGATCCACAGAAGGATCCCTGTGCCATTGCTTCTGGCAGCCTACATAATACAACAGTGAAGTGTCATGTCAGTATGCCTACATCAAGGCAAATAACTGTGTTTGAAAATTATAGAACCTTATGGAAAATTACAAAAACATCTGGCTTTCCTCCTTCCTGCATCAAAAGATCATCATTGTCAAGGCTACCATAAAAAGATCCATAAAATACAGTGCAATTTCCACTACAACTATAATCTCAAAAGGCAAAATACAAGTTTACCAGAAAACTGAATTTTGTGGAACATAGACACTGAAATAT
>VZSC01005637.1:96868-116666 GCA_013398225.1 Steatornis caripensis
AAATATATATATAATATATATAAATATAAAATATAAAAATGAATTAAAGTACATTTAAACATCAAAAAATGTTTCAAACCAAAATTGTGTTGTAACAATTTTTTTTCATAACAGAATAGCTAAAGTACGAGCTAAAAAATAAAAAAAAAATGAAGCTGAATGAAAAGTTTCAGTTTGGTTCAATCTTGAATTATTTTTTTTTTCCAAAACAAATATATTTTTCAGTTTGACTCAGAATCCTTCTTTTTTGGTTTTCCAGTTCAGTTATAGAACCAGAAAGTCTAATTTTAAAAATCACAGAATACTATATTGCTACATTATGACTTTTNTTTGGTTCAATCTTGAATTATTTTTTTTTTCCAAAACAAATATATTTTTCAGTTTGACTCAGAATACTTCTTTTTTGGTTTTCCAGTTCAGTTATAGAACCAGAAAGTCTAATTTTAAAAATCACAGAATACTATATTGCTACATTATGACTTTTCGTAAAAGCCTACTACATTTAGCCAGTTTCTGGAAACTAATAATTGTATTTAAGTGCAGAATGTTGTTTTCTTAAATATGAAAATAACCACTAAAGCTAAAACTGGAATATGAAAATGACCTGTCAGCCCAAAGATTGTCTAATTTTTCCAAATATACTTGTTGGTCTAATGAAAATGTTGTCTCTGTTTACAACCCTTGTTTTGCATTATTATTAATCATTTTAAAACTTCTTTAACATGTTAGTGCCTCATTAGCACTCTGTGTTAAAATAAATGCTATGGAAATTAACTTGTCTAGCACTCCTTTTACAGTTAAAAACACTCACAAACCAGATTTCTTCATTTGAGAATACTTTAATGGTGGACTACTGGAATCTCTGATGAGGTTCTATTGTATGTTTGGTTTTTGTTTTGTCTGCTGACCATGTAATTAGCTGCAACTTTAAAAGACTAAACAATCACATTTAATAACAAAAAAAAGAAAGTGCATGTGTGTGTCTCCAAATATTACCATTCTATGATTCTATGATTACAAAGTATTTCCCCTGAAAAAAAAGTATATTGTCCAGGACAGAGTATAAATAAACAAAAAACATGCTTATGTCAGCATAAGCAAACCAAAATAAATGTTACATGATATTTAGAATGGCTAGTAACAGAAGTATGATGGCTCTTGTTTTTATGCTTTAATTCAGTTTGCTTTTGTTGCTTGTATTGTTAGATATTAACTAAATCTTAAGTCTTCTGTAAGCCTATTTATCATATCACTTAATAAAAGAATTGAGTTAGTTCCTGGTTTACATCAACAGCGTTGACTGATGAGCTTTCCAGGAATTAACATTGGCCAAAATTTATCATTCAAATCATGTATTCAGTATTCTGTTTTTTAAAAAAAGGACCTAGTGAAGCAGATTCCTAGCCCATATAGATTCTCGTTAGGCATTTTGTTTTGCCAAAAGACTGGTAAACTGTACTAAAATATGGGGTCTTAATTAAGTGTAAAATTCACACTGAGAGACAATTGTTCAGATTGATTTATCTGCTATAAATCTCTAACCTGGAAGTCACTTAGACATTGTAATGAAATTTCACACCATCGTGCTGTTATAGGAAACCTATTGCCAACACCTAATTATCAATGAAATGAAACAGTGCATTTCTGTATAATGGCACTAGTATCAAAAAATAGTGCAGTTAGAAGAAATAAATGTGATGGCAATGAGTTCACATAGTTGTGCTGAGCATGTATTTCAGGACTCTTATCTCAGTTGCCACCCTATTTTTATTACTCCTAGTCTGTTTTGCAATCATTATCACTATCAATCATATCCAGAAATGACAACAAGATAAAATAATTTCTGATATTTAATAAAAACACATACTAGGAAAACGCATAAATCTTGACTATACAGCTCTCGCCTTTTTTTGTGTGGTTTTTTTTTTTCTTGCATTTTTAACTTATATACTGTATCCCTGACAAGTGTGTTGGGAGTGAAAATGTTTGAATCAATCCATATGGGGCAGAGCCACTTTTCTTTTAAGGCAGAGCCTTTTCTGAATGATGGATATGTAAAAGTTTTGACCGATGTATCGAACATTGTATTACGGTTATAAGCTTTTTGACACAAGGCTTGCTTACTGTCCTTATTCAAATTAAGAGTCCTCGCTCACTCTCTCTATTCCAGAGACCAGGAATCAGAAGCTGAAAAAAATAATAGATTTTGCAGGTTTGTTTGAAAAGAAAGGAAGACGTAAATAACAAAACCAGAAAACCTACAAATAAACCACCGAGTAATGCCTTTTCAAGCAACCATGTAAAAATTGTAGAATATTTATTATAGGCAGATGCAAAATACCTCAATTGCATAGTGATTAAAGCTCTTGCTGTCAAAGCAGGGCACTGAAGTTTGGCCTTGTGTCAAGGACTGTTCATGTATTATAAAAAGGATAGCTAGAAAGCTTTGAGAAAGATCATACCAGAAAGCATGGAGATTTGGGATTTACCTCACAGGAGGATCACAAACGATTTGAATCTCTTAACAGTTTGCCTGAATATGCACATCTATGCTCAGTAGCATAAGGAAATCTGAATTCTGCCTGGAGATTAGGAATTGGGTCAATCCGTTTTAGTGACAGAAAGGAGAAGGGAAAGACACATGAATAGTCTCTTTTCTATGTACACTCTTCAGATAGTATGTACATAGAAGATAGACTAGTACTGACAAACAGACACTTAGGTTTGGCCATCTGAATAGATCTGTGTCACTGGGGTGTTGCTATGTTAACGTGGAGAGCAGGAGTCTAAAATGGTTTGAGTTACTATAAATAAAGTATGAAATTTGCAAAGTGTTTAACTTTTTTCTTCAAATTCCAAAAGGTATTATTCTGCTGGACTGCCACTGATCATTCAGGGAATTTACGCTGAGACAGAATTTTAGGAATTTCTTGAACCGCCTTGAATGTAATACGTAATAATTTAAAAAACTATAAGCATATATTACTACACTGTAAGTTGTTAGGACTCCCTGAGAACGTATCTGAATCTTATCAGTAACAATGCCAGGTCGTTTTTTTTCACTTTGTCCAAGATATGAGATAAATATTGTCTCAACATTTTTGTGAGATACAAAGAGAGTAAAGAAAGGAAAAAAACCCACCCCCATCCACCTCTTCTGCTTTAGTTAAAAATTAAGTTTGCAGATAGTACACTGCTGATGTCTCTCAGATTTTTTTACGTTTGGTTTATCTTCAGTCACAATTATCTCAACTGCCATGCAAGATATAATGTGGATCAAATTGGGCTATAACTATTTTCAACTGTGAAAATGTCAGTTACAACTTTTAACAAAATCATCCTGGCTACAGATCACATTTTCTCACACTATATGGTGTTTCTACCCATCCCTGACTTGTGGCTGCTGATCATATCTACTGATGACATGGGCTTGCAAAGGGTTAGTGTCAGCAACAGCCTGATGACAATTCTCAGATCAAATACCCTATTTCAGAAAAAAGGGCAAAAGAGGCAAATTATAAGAATTTAAAGGTAGTGTTGAGGAGGGAGGAATGGGTATTTTCAGGTGGGTGTGTTCTGATTTTGGTGATTGCACCTTGATGGAGAAATAGTCTGCCAATTGATCAATTTCTGTGAAAGGCAATGTACTCTTAATGACTTAATGGAATTCTACTGTATAATATAATGAGGATTCATTTCATGTTTAAAGATCTAGGCAAGGTCTCAAAAGATGAGGATTCATGCCTGTTCCACAGATTCATATCTACTTTCAGAGTGCTTTCAGAATCAAACACTCATTGATTTAATTCAACCACATATTGTCAAAGAGATGAATTGCAAAGATCCACAAAGAGTATGTCTAAGCTTGTGGGAAGTTCTACATTGACTTGTAAAAGAACAGATAGGTAGCCCTCCAAAATGTGCTGAAGAAACAGATAAGCAGAAGCATTTTGAAGGAGCCATAGAGGAAAGTTTAAACTATAAAGTCTGTGTTGGTGGGGACAAAACTGGTCTTCCAGGAAAACAATTTACTCACCGAAGCATGTAGTTTTAAGTTTGTTCAAACTATTTGCTAAGTAAGTCTANCTCAAAAGATGAGGATTCACGCCTGTTCCACAGATTCATATCTACTTTCAGAGTGCTTTCAGAATCAAACACTCATTGATTTAATTCAACCACATATTCTCAAAGAGATGAATTGCAAAGATCCACAAAGAGTATGTCTAAGCTTGTGGGAAGTTCTACATTGACTTGTAAAAGAACAGATAGGTAGCCCTCCAAAATGTGCTGAAGAAACAGATAAGCAGAAGCATTTTGAAGGAGCCATAGAGGAAAGTTTAAACTATAAAGTCTGTGTTGGTGGGGACAAAACTGGTCTTCCAGGAAAACAATTTACTCACCGAAGCATGTAGTTTTAAGTTTGTTCAAACTATTTGCTAAGTAAGTCTAACGAACGGAAAGGAAAACATTTAGGAAAACAGCATAAAAATATGCTATTGCTGACAGAGTTTCAGAAGAAAGTGTCTTTAAGTTTTTATTTGAACAATAATCCCCCTTTTAAATTTTAAAATCAGTTATTCACGTAACTCTTGGTAGCATGCAAATGTAGCAACCTGGAGAATGTTCAGCTGATATCTGCCTTCTAGGCCTGCAATGGAAAGGAAGACTGAGATTTATCCTAACTTAAGAAAACCCTATCTTTGAATGTTCAGTAATAGTAGTAAGAATTTGCATAATTATAACATGACGAGCCTTCTCTCTTGTGTAAGATTAGTTTTTCATCTATCTGTTTCTCAAAAGTATCAGGGCTTGGACTATCCTAAACAATCATTTATGGTTTTGAGGTTTTTTGTACATTTTGAAGTTAAACAGAGTCACTGTACCAACCACAAAGCAGGGATATAACTGATATTTCGAGTATGGAAACATATTTACAAAACGTTAATATACTGCACAACAACTACTTCACAATCATCACCGAGTTGACTAGAAAATTAGGACAGTATTTTCAATGTGCATTATGTAGTTAATTATATTGCATTATAAGCTGCAGTATTTCACACAATATGAAAGAAAAAAAGATGTCACAAAATAAGAAATTTTAGGGTAAGATAGTCTAACCATTCACTATAAAGCTAAATGCATTGTTTCTGTTCTAATTCTTCATTAAAATAACTTTGTTCTATTATAAGTGATTGATGGAAACATAGTTTTCTTGTCCCGTAGATGATGGTGAAGCAGCACAGTAGTTTCTCAATGGGTTACATTTTGTAACAATTCGTTACAAAATACAATTTATTCTGCTGGCTATAATGAAAAAGTAATAAAACCACTTGGAGTAGGTCCCATCTCAATTCTTGTCTTGCTGGTGAAGATGCTGTTTACTCTTTGCTACATGCAGCATGTACAGGGTACTGAGTAACCAACCACAGCTGTATAAACCCTAAGGTGAGGACTTGTTAACCCTGAATGAGAAGATGAATCCGTTACTTCCATTTCAGTGCTGTCAGGGAACACAGTGACAACTGTGCCTAAAAAAGCTATCAGAGGTTAATATTTCATTTCTGTTGCCAAATCTTTATATGTTTAATAAGTTTTTTGATAGCAAATGTTAAGAGCTTTGTGTATTTACAGCAATATTAAACTGTTTTATATCAGATTTATATCAGTATAACATAATATAATTTGAAATGATGTAATGAAAATGAGTTAATTTACTAGGTGTCTTCCATTCAGTCAATAATTACTGAAATATCAAGGTTGAATATTTGATGCACCAATAAGTGAAGATGGCTATTTTATTATGCCCAAGACAAACAAGACTAAACAGAAGTGCTCTTTTGAAACATCGCATCACAAACTGTACTTGATAAGGCAACCTTTGAATTAACTAGTTATAGTCATTTTATGCACATTAAAATTGTTCAGCCAATTAAAGTGTGAGCTGCTTCTCTTGGTTGTGCTCTGGCACAGGCAGTACTGGGCACTAGATTTGGACAACATGCCTTCGTATTCTGTACGCTTGAATTTCCTATTGATTGGCTTTGTTGCTTTCAATCTCCTGTGTCAGCCAGCAAGTAATTGTACAAATACTGACTTCACTGGTAGTAAAAATGGTTAAATTTGTGTTTCAAAGTTTAGCAAGAATTAAAACTCCTTTGCTGTGGGCATACCATCTATATTCTTAATTATTTAACAATACGGACTGTTGTAGAGGTATCAAATTCATCCAACAGTTTGCCTCAGGACTGCACAGATTGTTTAAATCTTGATTGTAAATATTTTATCTTGATGTTTAGTTTTATGTTCATGAAGAAGGTATTCTCTGACTTGAATGTTTCTGATTATGAAAAACTTTAATAATCATAGAATAGAATCATAGAATCATTTTGTTTGGAAAAGATGTTTAAGATCATTGAGTACATCCGTTAACCTAACACTGCCAAGTCCACCACTAAACCATGTCCCTAAGTGCCACATCTCCACATCTTTTAAATACCTCCAGGGATGGTGACTCAACCACTTCTCTGGGCAGCTTCTTTCAATGCTTAACAACTGTTTGGTGAAGAAATTTTTTTGTAATATCCAATTTAAACCTCCCCTGGCACAACTTGAGGCCGTTTCCTCTTGTCCTAATCACACAAGATCTCCAGATATTTGGTTTGTGGAAGTGTGCCAGCTGCTCCAAAAGAAAATATGACCACTCCTCCCCGATTTTACTTCTCTCTTGATTCCTTCATATCTTTAATCTGTGACTACAACAAGATATGCTGGGACTCTGGAAAAAAAATCTCACCGAACAGAAGGAAAGGTTTAGTGGAATAAGAGACCTCCTCTGCAAAGATATTGAATAAATATTACAACCAGATCATTTTTGTAATCCAGCTAAGACTATTCCTGAACTCCTTCCTGTACCATTATATTCCCTTTTATTTTCTTCCACATGAGCAATCTTACTGCGTAAGATTCCTCAGTTATCTCGGTAGATCTTCCCTTAGACTGAAATTCAGATCTATAAAATTTTTCCATTTGTGGTGTATTTTTTTTCCTAGAATCAATTTTAATTTACTATTAATTTACTATTGTTGTATTCAATTCCCTCCCTTTTCCTTCCGATTCTCCCTTCTGAACTAGACCGAAATTTCAAAATGGTCTTACAAATTGCTTTGTCATTTCATATTAATAAATTCCCTTACATATTCTCCACCCTGTTTGAGTATTTTCTCAGTGTCTTTTTCTATTTGCACATAGAATAGTATCTGATCAGTTCTTAAATGCATGTTGGAATTTTAAAACATCTATTTTTCACTTTGCAGCAACTGGATAATCAACAGTACTTGTGAAACAGCTTTACTCAGTATAGATGCTAATAGAGTATTTTCATTTGCAAAATCTTCTCAGGTTGTATTACTATTGATATGTAGTGTTTTGGGCTGAAATTTAAGAAACAGGTTTCTAGAAGAAACAAGAAAGCTTTTTTAAAAATAAAACTATTGAAAAGCTTGAAAAAGATTGTGCAAGTAGTGAAGGGAAAAAATGCAATTGTTATTTTATTTTTCTTTGGTATGTTTCAGTATTCTTGTGACATACAATGGTTTTGATCCTCTTTGAACAAAAGATCTTACAGAGGTCTTTTGTTGCTGAGTGATCTACAGGGGGTATGCTCTGGGGGCAAACGTGTAGATCTAAAACTATCAAATGATTTATTTGTTCTTGGGTGAAACCGATAAACATAAACCAAGAACACAGATGAATACACTGTACTTGCTACATACTGCTTATAACGTTTCATAGTGATAGTATTGTATGACAGTAACTCCACTAAAGTGTGAAATATATGTATGTGCAAAGACAGTTGGCCATTAGTTCAAATCTCCAGTGGAGCTTCATGAGTAAATTATATATGGGCTAAATTGGTTCATGTAATTTAGGAAAGTAAGTCTCATGCATTCATAGACAATAATCACTTCTGACAAACATGTCAGATGGCTTGGTAGTACACAGAAGTTTAGAATATTTGATCGTTCATTGGCATAATAGACTGTAATAGTTGCTTTAGAAGGAAAAAAAATTAAAAGCTGGGGTAAATGAGACCTTTCAATGCACAGAATTTTGATGGAGGAGGGTATTTTTTGTGTCAGACTGTTGAGCAACCCTAAAATCACTTCAAACAAGTTTCCTAACATATCCCAGCTAAGATAGTTACTGTATTTTCAAGCAAGAAATGTTATTAAGGCATATTTTTCCCTCTTCAAATCAATGATTTCCCTTTGAATTTCAATTATTACCTTTATGGATACTTTTACATGGTAATGTTCATTACTCAAACTTTTTTGCATTTTTGCCATATTCTATCTGTATAACACTGAAGATGAGCAATTCAACATACAGATTACAAAGCATTTCACATTTCAGTTTTTTCTCTTGGTCTCTTCTGCACCAACCCTTGTTGATTCTAATGGGGAGGGGAAAGGGTCACATTAGGAACTACAGTTCAGTATCATACTATTTAAGATATTATAAGCTTCTAGAAGCACTATGCTAAAACAGAATTTCTATCATTAGAGATTATACGTCTCCAGACTGGACTCTAAATAAAAGAGTAAGAATGAAACATGTGTTTATGGGGGTTTTCAGAACTGGGACACCTTCCTGAATGACAGTTAAATGATCCTTTTTTTTTTGTGTAGTATTGCCTTGTTTGTACTATGATTGCTTTTAGAATAGGAAATTGCACTTGTCCCCTGTAGAGGATGCCTAGGAAACTTTTGGCATAATACTACCTCCTCAATTGGATTTAAACAGGTCTGTTTCACCCAGTGTCTCTTAAACCATTCCAAAAATCTTGATCAGGAGCTGAAATTTTTGTTCCACTAAGTACTGGACCCACTAGGAATTTTGTTACTAATTTCAGTAGAATGAAGATTCATTTTTACTAACTACAAGACATTATGTTGAAAACTAATTTTTGTCTAGACAACAGGTCCTAGAGACATTCTAGCTGTTCATGTGCTTTCAGTACACTCTGTCTCCTTTACTGGCTTAGTCAGATGCTTCTGGAGAATGGGGAAGCAGAAGAGAGCTGATCAAAGGTAATCAAGAGTGAGCGGAAGCAGTAAAAGGATGGTTTCAGAACCAGAGTATGGGGGCATCCATAGTGATCACCGTCTAGCTTGTAGTCTGGGCTCTGCAGAAGGCAGGTTTCCCTTAGGATGGAAAGCCTATTAATATGAAGCTACACACTTGGGGGAAGAAAAAATCACTATTTGTGGTAAGTGTCTCTTAAATTACCCTCCTAGGCTTTTCCTTGTGCTTCTATTAGTTTTACAAGCTCTTAACTGGTGGAGCATCTAATTTCATGTCTCCATCTATCAGTCAACTGTCACTTACGAAAATGTTGCCTTGAGTCAAATCCTGCAACTCTGTTCAGACAATACTCCCCAAACAACTCAAAGGGAGTTGTTTTGACAGAGGAGGTTGTACAAGACTCGGCCCTTGGTTTACAATCTTCAACATCATTTGGGTTTTTTCCCTTGACGTCAGCCCCTAGTTTTTATCAATACTTGTGATTAACAATATTTGGTGGAAATCAGGTTATATTTACAATTCAAAATCTCCAAATCCGAAGTAGTACAGCTCTGTTCTAAACAATTAAGATCATTGCAAAAGACTGACTGTAGCAGTACTTCCATTTTGATATGTCTGGTTTTATTTCCTTCTTTCTTTGAAGTGTCTAAAGTACGTTTTTCTTCTTCATTAACAAAAAACAACACTTCCTTAATTTGCTCTAGGCAAACCGATCTATATGAAACAGTAATGACACGACCTAAGATTGGAAGTCTAATAAGATGTCTTCAGCTAAGTCTGAAGTATGCCTCAAGTAAAGCAAGAATGTGAATGTACTAATTAGCATACCTCAATGGGAACTTGAAATTTCCTTGAAATCTTCTCTACTTTCCATCTTTTTTCACCACTGAAGCAGGTTTAATTATTTTTTACCATTTGTACACAGGATACAGCTGCTGTTACAGTAATTACATAAAGTAATTAACTGCTTTCTTTGCTATTTAAAAACTTGAGGACTGTGGTGAAAGATGGATATCAAACATCCCGTCACTTAGTTTTATTGAGAAAAACCTGCTGCTGTATAGGTCAATCTGACTGTGCAGCTGTAACATGCTGTCATGCAGAGGATTTAATAGAGGATCTTAATCTTTAACCGGCAGGGAAACAAAGCAAATGCAAGGAAGGAGTGTCTAATGTCCAGTGATATTTCAAACCAAATAAAAACCCTACTAAATCACTAATTTGAGATTGGCTGTCAAGTTGTGGAGTAAAAGATACAGACATTTAGATATTCAAAAGATGATAAAAATTAGAGAACTATTTTCTATTCCTTCGCTTTAGAGTAAGAAGAAAGAACAAAGCCCTGGGTAACAGATTCCTGACATACTTTTGGAACAGACACAACTTCATGTTATTGCTTATACTGGCTTTAGAAAGGCTGTCCACACAGATTTGCCATAAAAAATATTAATTGGTGTTTCTCAATGCCATTTTTAAGGCAACTTTCATTCTCTGTTAGCAGAGGCAGAAGTAGATTACAGAAGAGTAGATATAAAAGTAGTTTATATCAGAGCAGATATATTCACATCAGTTGGTGCTGAAGAAAGTTAAGACATAGGAGATCTCCAAAGCTATACCCCTAAAAATTCTATTCTGATGTCTAGTCTGAGACACAGTTTTTCAGTTCTGCTTTAAAAAGTACAATAAATGCAGATTGAAATAGTAATTACTAAAAGACTGCTTTTGTTCTCTGAGCAAAGTACGAAGTGTCCCACCGACACTTTCTTGTAAATACTAAAGAAGCTTTCCACCTAAAGTTCTTTCCAAGGGGAAGAACACACTACTCATTTAAAGATTTGGTTGTTATAAAGACTTCAGTGTTTGGAAATGCGAATCTTTCTATTTTTATTTTTCTTGCAACTAGTCTAATACTCAGTTAGCAGTCTCACAGCCACACAGCTACTCTAGGAATAGGAACAGGACTTCCCTAGGAATATAGGAAGAGGTAGTAGCTATCTTTTAAATGAGTTAGGTACTACATTCACTTCATGTCATACATGATTCTGGTTCCTAAATGGAATCATACTATTGGGATGGCTTCATATAGCAAGACTACAAAATGCATGTACAGACTATGGGATAGGATGTAGCATACATAAATACATGGACACATGTTCAGACATTATGAAGGAGCTTTGAAGGAGTCAAAGGCCATAGTGCTATGCAAACATTGAGATCATCTGATTTTCCGCTGTGGTGGTGGATATGCAGGAAAGAGGATTAACTAGGGGAAGGAGGAAAGGAAAGTTAAAGTCCCTTTAGACCTTTCTATAAATCTGCAGTTGAAGTTATCCCTCCTTGAAGCAGGAAGAGGAAAACAGATGTTTTTAATGTGTTCTCTTGTTTTATGTAGAAGAGGCTTTAAAAAGTTACATACGTCCTATGACACAAACAACATTTGTAGAATATAATATTCTCACTCAAGTGGCCTACAACTTCAAAGCCTTTATAAAAGGTTAAGTTTTGAGTGTGCATATTAGTCTAGCTAACTGAGATCAAAGGTCACAAGATAACAGAACATAATTGTCAAAACATTATACTCAGAAATAATTATGGTAATCTGGATTTTTGTTTGAATACCCTTTCCTGCAGAAATGCACCCTAAGAAGTCACTCATGGAGTCCCTAGCTCAATAAACATCTAAAGCACCTTCTTTAGCTGAACTGAGTACTAGTTACTACTCTGAGGAAAAGACAGATCACAAAAAAATAGAGAAACTCATTTATAGTCAATATCACAGAAAAGCCCAGGTTGGAAGGGACCTTTAAATATCATTTGGTGTCAAATGCTTTATGAAAAAGGGAGTCTGCATAAGATTATTTAGCACCCTCTCCAGTCATGTCTTGAAAACTTCCAGTGATGATGACTCCATTACATCCCTGAGGAGGTTGTTCCAGTGATCCTTTGTTCTCACTATGAAAAATTTCTTTCTTATATAAAGATGAAATCTCTCCCCAATGCAACTTGCACTTGTTGCACCTTGTCTTCTTCATGTGGCTCCTTGTGAAGAGAGAGTCTCTGTCCTCTTTGCAGTCATCCTTTAAGTACTGGAAAACTGTGATGAGGTCACCCATGACCCTTCTCTTCTCCAGGGTGATAAGACCCAAGTCCTTCAGTCTTTCCTCACAGTGTAGGTTCTCTAGCCCTTTCATCATCTTCGTGACCCTCCTTTGGACCCTCTAAGGTCTGTCCAATAATTAAAACAGCTCTTTGTTTTGACAACTTGTTACATGAGAAGAGTGTGACAAGAAGGCATATGGGAGCTTACTCATTACTTTCTCAAAGAAAATGTTCTTTATTCCTCTGGGATTAATTTTCATTTACAATAGTATCAAGATTATCTCACAAACTTTGGCTTTTAACTGTGACACCCAAATTGAAAGTGTCCAATCTGTTAGGAGTCAATGCAGTCTAGTTGGCCACTAGTGTTTATAACCACTACAAAGTTATTACAAAGCGTTTAGTCAACAAGGAAGGGCTCTCTGCTTTTGAAGCTGTTGCCAGTGGATGCATTATCTATGTAAGAAGGGGCTAAAAGTGTCAGTAGAATGGTACAACAGGTGTTTAGCTGTCAAAAGAGAAGAGGGGAGAAAAATTTAGTAAGTAAATTGTAAGTAATATAAAACCTTATGGGGGGAATGAAATCTGAACGTCATGATCAGGACATGTGGAATCTAATATGCATTTACCTTAAACGTTGTACAGAGAAAGAATCTGAAGCCATGGAAATTTTGTGTTATGCTAGGGAATATGATGCTATGTCATGATGGTAACAGGATTTAATATCTCATCAAAGGGAGCTTGTTACAGCTCTGCAGGCTACAAACCTGAATGAGACTGTCACTGAGATTAAGCTCATTCTTTATGAGGCAAAATTGGCACTGGTGTTTCCAGATTTCAGCTACTCTGGCACTGAAATATCCAGGGTTACAACTTTAACACACATGTTATCAGCAGAAAATGACTACAGCTACAGCAAACAGTCAAAAGAGAATTTTTAAATAAGCACTTTTCTCCTAAAAAAGCCCTTGTTTTGGAAAATTTCTCACTTCAGGAAAAAATATAGAAGATCTAGCTCAATACTTCTTACCTGTCTCGTCTTTTCAAAATATTAATTGTAGTAACTCCCATACAAATGAAAAGGTTCAAATTGGAAAAATTGTTCTGAAGTTGTTGAAGCATAGTTTTTTAAAGTCAAAATACACTTTTGACTGGAGAAGGGGAATATTAGCTATTGAAAATTTTGAGACTTTGACTTTTCATCCCACTTCAGAATAATGTTCTAAATCTCAGTAATTTTCCTATGGGGAAAAATATTTTTAAAAAGAATAGTAAGGTTGACAGATTTTCTAAATAAGTTCTTTTATAATAGTAACCACTGAAATTGGCCACCACTGAATTGGGCTAATTGAGACTGATTCCATCATTAACAAGTAAAGAATTACATTGTCTCTATCCCCGAAGAGTTGTAGAGTAGAACTATGTAATTTTGTATGGAAACTAATCCAAGTTTAATAGTAAAATAATTATATTAATGGGCTCATACTAACATTCTTAATGAGCTTCCCATAATGCTTTTAGTGATCAAAGTTATAAACTCTTTCCAGTGCCAAGAAAAGGGATGAAAACAATCCAGTAGCAATGCTTGCAGTCATTTTGATTAGCCAAGTCCAGAAGAGCTTCTGAGAAACTTTAGAGGGACCCCCTTGAGGCAAGTGAATAAGGATGAAGACAGAATATATTCATAAATGCATACTGAAGAGTGTATAAATGGATTCACTCATTCACTTTATAGGGTTATAAAATTCTGGTATTAATTCAGCAAAGGGCCTGGATATCACTTCAGGCAGCTCAGTCAAAACTGCAGCTCAGTGAGCAGTTTCAGTCAAAAAAAGAACCTTACATGAATGCATGATGTAGAATGTTATTATGCCTTTAAAATACTGGAGACTATAGGGGTCTGCTCTCCCTCCTCCCTCAAAGGAGAATTTGGCTTTGGATTAGAGATTCAGAGAGTGCTAGTGAGAAAGAGCAAGGGCATGGATCAATCTCCTGTGAAGAGAGACTGAAACTACTGGATTTGTTTACCTCAAAGAAGTGATAAATGAAAGGGTATGTGCAGAAAGTAGTTAACATTTCACACACATTCTGTAGCAAAAGACTTAAGATGACAAAATCAACATTTGACATTGGAAAATGCCAAAACTAATAATACTTTAACAGATGTGCCCCAGAAGAGAGAGAAATAGTACCAAGAAATATAGTTTGCACCAAGTTGCTTTCTCAGAGAGAAAAGATTTCATTATTTAAAAATAGGGTTTTTTTCAGGTTAATTTCTGCCATTTAGAATCATCTTCATAATATTTACATTAAGAGAGCTCTTTCTAATGATGTTTGTTTTTACACTTAATACACAGACTTATTTATGTTGCATAATTAATGAATGGAATATAACTTGTCACACAAATGTGCATATCAAGCTTCATGTTCTTTCAGGATACTGGCAGATGGGAACATTTCAAATCAGATGTAACACTAGACAATATTGCAAGTGGAAATACTTGTTCTCAAAATATTCACAAATAAAATCACTTTGTTAGACTTTCTTAATCCCTTTCTTTTTTTCACTTCTGATTACAAATCAACAATTTTAATTATTAAAAATATTGCTAAATTTCTTCAACATTTTAACAATATTTTAATAAATTTTGCTATATAAATACAGGGAGGACATATACAGCATAGAATTTTTGTGAATTGAACCATCTCTGAGTCATACAAATAGTTTACCAGCATGTTAACCAAGGAAAGTAATTTAGCCATAATTTGTAACTAAAGCTAGTAAGAGATGCAAATGTTAAGGCAGGTTTACAACTTCTATCATATGGTCAATTTTGAGCTGCCAATACCTATTCCCTTCTTCTGATCTTTCCAATGAAAAAAATATAACTCTAATTGCCTGGTCCCAGCTTAATATTTTTGAAAACTATTCTAAGATGTAATGCTTAGAAGTTTCTGAGTGTTAGGCTAAGGGAAAAACATTTAGAGCGAATTTTCTCAAGAAAAACCCATAGAGAGATGATGGAGATAAATGGGGCTAAAGGTGACATGAATTTGCTAGAGAACGCTCATGCCACACTAACGTCAAAGGTTTATTTGATTTTTTTTTTACAAGTAAATACAACATATTTCACCTTCACACACAGAATCACACACAGAATGGTAGGGGTTGCAAGGGCCCTCTGGAGATCATCTAGTCCAACCACCCTGCTAACACAGATGCCCCTAGAGCAGGGTGCACAGAAACATGTCTAAGTGGGTTTTGAATATCTCCAGAGAAGGAGACTCCACAGCCTCCCTGGGCAGCCTGTTCCAGTGCTCTGTCACCCTCACAGTAAAGAAGTTCCTCCTCATGTTCAGGTGGAGCTTCCTGTGCTCCAGTTTGTGCCTGTTGCCCCTTGTCCTGTTGCTGGGCGCCACTGAAAAGAGCCTGGCCCCATCCTCTTGACATTCACCCTTTAGACGTTGATAAGCATTGATGAGATCCCCTCTCAGTCTTCTCCAGGCTGAACAGACCCAGCTCTCTCAGCCTCTCCTCATAAGTGAGATGCTCTAGTCCCCTAATCACCTTTGTTGCCCTCCACTGGACTCTCTCCAGTGGTTGCCTGTCTCTCTTGACCTGGGGAGCCCAGAACTGGACACAGTACTCCAGATGTGGCCTCACCAGGGCAGAGTAGAGAGGAAGGATCATCTCCCTCGACCTGCTGGCCACAGTCTTCTTAATGCACCCTAGGATGCCATTGGCCTTCTTGGCCACAAGGGCACATTGCTGGCTTATGGTGAGCCTGTTGTCCACCAGCACTCCTTCTCACCTTCCAGTTAACGGAATTAGAAAAATTATGAATTATGTAAAATTTTCTCCTCAAAAATAGAAGACAATCTCTCCTGGAAGGAAGTAACTCCAAAAAACTTCTGAAAAGAGTGTTGAGATAAAAGCAGAAGGAAGTTAATAAAATGTATTTCATTTTAGGAGACATTGCTTATGCAGCGTTGGAGCAAAATATCAGAGAGAGAAAACTCACTGCTGGTAAGGGCAAGAGTAATAAAAAGGAATAAAATGTAATGATGTGAAGCATGCAGTATCGCTGTATCATCCTAAAATGTAAACTATTATTTAGAGATGATATGACAGGATTAAGATTTAGGCTTGGAAATCCTAGAATGGCACTTTTCCTTCAGATCATTTGGAGACCTGAAAGGCAGATTTTAGTGGGCTTATTTTTAATTATTAAGGTATCTGAATTTCTGTCTTTCACTTTATTATATTTGATTCCAACATCTTCAGACAAATTAAACATGAAGTGTTTCTTGGAGTTACGCAAATCATTGCAGTCAAGTTTGAGTTAAACTCTGTTTCACAGGATTGGAAACAGTGGTCGTGGTGGAGAGGAGTGCGATGACAAAACCTTAAACTTTTACTGGCAGCAGTAGGAATATTTGTTGTATGGGTAAGACACACAACTGAAGAATACCTGTTACATCAAGTATCTGCCACACAAGCCAGTTTTGGAAAAGTTGATGCGGTTTTGAATGATGTGGTTTGAAGAGGCTTTAGTAGATATGCTACCAAAGCAAAAACAATCAATCTATTTCACCTTTGAAGTAGTAGATGGGTAAGTCACTGATGCAATAATAGTAGTTTTTATAACAGAACTTTTTTATAATCTCAACAGCAGAATTATTCTCTATGAGAAGTTTCCTTTGAAGGCTCTTCTGATGAAACCTAATTAAACTATACAAGTGCAAATGGTAAAGTCTCACTATCAGGCAAGCAATTTCACTTGCACATACAACTTGTGTAAACAATTGGGACTAATTCAAAATTTTGGTTAAATATTTAGCATCTTTCAGAAACAGTAAGGTCTTTTAAAGTATCATTAAGATTTTTGAAGTATTTACTTTGACAGAGTACAGGAGTTCCATGCAAACAGAGAATTACTGGCTTTTCTAAAACTATTTATGTCAAAGCCTACTAATACGGTCACTACGTGTTAAACATATCTGACATCCTACCACTGTGGTAGATGCAATTTGGTTTTGAATAAGACCAACAAATGATATCATGTTTTACAA
Organism: Steatornis caripensis; assembly: GCA_013398225.1. Lineage (NCBI taxonomy): Eukaryota > Metazoa > Chordata > Aves > Caprimulgiformes > Steatornithidae > Steatornis > Steatornis caripensis. The sequence goes on from VZSC01005637.1 coordinate 114,128, forward strand.
ATAGTGTATTAAATTATTACTTGCTAAAATAAGTGACATGGTGAAGGTCTTTTTATCACAATATGTCATTTGTTTTTAACAGCAGTACAACAAAGTGGGATCATCTTTACAATCTTGCAGAATGGTGACCTTTTAAAAGCTGCCAACTCCTTAATGCATTAGTATATAAAATACCTCACGATATCTCAATTATACACTTGTGGGTAAGAAATTATCAGCAGACTAGGTAATTGCTTGCATTTCTTTCTCCATGCTGAGTCTGTTTGCTCATTATACTCTGAATACACAATGATTGTTTCATAATTTCTGCTGTAGCTTCTGACTACTTATTAAGGACTAAGTTCGAATTAATAATATTTTCAAGTGAAGTCTGCAGTTAGAATAAAGCTTGAAAGGGAAATGTCAGTGGTACATGCAAGGTGCAATTTTCTCCTATATGTAGTTGTCTTCTTTTGATATAAAGTTACCAACAATCAAATGAGATTTCTGCCTCTAATTCCATAGATCTTTTGAACAGACCGAATTTGTATGTTTTAATTTAAAAGGTACTTATCAACAAGATTTTCATGGCAGCTGAACACTCAGTACTGCCTTGTTTCATCTGAGTATTAATGATAAGAAATTAAAAACTCATTCCTATTTGGCCTGAATTTTTCCTACTTTTTGATGTAAAAGCTTATGAACTCCTAGAAGAACTCATTCCGACTGCAATAATTTAATATCATAAATAAGAATAGGCAGATAAGAATTTATTTCTTGGCCTAATCAAAGGTGGTCTTAACTTGCTTCAGCTGATAAGCATAATTCCATAAAGTCACTATTTCTTTTTCATGTACTGTAAAACTAGTAAAGTGATAGTAGGTAAGACACAAGCTCTAAGACTGCATGTACTAAAATAAAACATGGAACACAACAACTTGATACCAGCTCTTGAATCCTAGAGCTGTCCTCAAAATATAGCCTTTTGTGTTTAAAATAAATGTCACTACACTACAGAGGAATACTTACTAATAAAAATATGAGCTGTTTGCTTTCTGTCTGCAAATAAATCAGAACATCAGTTGTCTGGTCACAACCTTCACTTGAAAAACCCTGAGGAAAGACTATGTATTAGTTTGTGTTTCCAATTTCAACCTAGATTGCTAAATTATAAAAGCAGTATCCCAGGAATCCTTCTTTAGTCAGCAAAGGAGTTTCAGAGCTTTAGCTTATCTCAATAAGTAACTGAGCTGGGATCATTATCCAAAGGAACTTACTCACTTATTACATATGACGTGGGTCCCTGCAGTCTATGTTATGTGTAAGAAAAAGTGGCAAAGGATAGACATCATCATCTTGACTGTATGACAAATAGATCACATTTCCAGAGACACAATAGGATCAGTTGTGATAGTTGCAGGTTCAAATACCACAGCGATTAGTAACTACCTCTCCTGAGTGCCTTTGTGGATACCAACTTGCTTTTCTTGAGAATGATAGTCCTTTCTCTCCTATATTTCTTTGTTTTATGTTTGTTTCACTGAATGATGTTATGCTTCCCAGAGCTGTCTCATCCTGTCAAATTTTGCTGGGAATCTATTATGACATCACTCTTTCATCTTTTAGCCTTTCACCATTATTGTTTCTTCATTCCCTGCTGTAGTAATAAAATTTCCCATTCCAGTTTCCAAGTACTCAGGCCTCTTCCATGCTGCTTCTTCTTTCTTAGGGAGACATCTCTCCTTCTTCCACCAAATGCTCTTGCCATTTCTTGCACTTTGCATGTCACAGCATTTACTCCTTTCTCTTCCACTCAAGCTAGGTCTTCAAATTAAAGCAAAGTAACATCTTTCATTAAAGTGATTCTTCTGAAAATCATTAGAAATGTAGAAAATTATAGTTGATAATCCTCTGTAGGTCTTCTAAAATGTATTGCCTACATATCCACCTATGAATATTCAGGTACCGAAGTTGCATGTCAATGGAACTAACATATCATGGTAAGTAGGACTGCCATGATCTGTGAAAAAGCACACGTGAATAAAAATAGCAGAAGAAGGAATAATTAATCTTTGTGGTTCAGCAACATAGGGTGGAGCTCTGTAGTGGTGGGTTAAAAAGCATGTCTTTTGAATTTGTGGTGTCTGTACAACAGACTAGATCTTTCATGGAAAAACCGTGTAGTTCACCCACAATACGTCATGAAGCTGATGTTTTGAAACAAGCCTAGAAAATTTGAAGAGTGGCAAGGATTTCAGCAGTGTGAGTAAATTAAAATAGCTCCATTATTTATTGAAGAAAGTACAGCACCACGAACCTGCACCAAACTAAGCAATATTTCTGCAACTTTCTGAAAAGTTTGAAAGACATATTCTGCCTGACAGAAATGGTAGAAAAGTAAAATTGAGTACAATAGAAGTTTTTAAAATGCTTCCTGTTGCTAGTCACAAACATACCAGTGAAGTAGTACTTTTAGCATCAATGCATACAACTGACCAAGGAATAAAGAACAAAAGAAATTATTTCAATAAATTTGTGCAAATCTATACAATGTTAAACA